>CM010617.1:530084-653570 GCA_003430845.1 Xanthoceras sorbifolium
AAACAGAGAAGAAGAAGAAGAACTTGGGAGAAAATTGTTGCTAGTGCTTTAAACAAGGAAATCTTCGAATGATATTTATATACAGTTTTTGAGTGTGTGCACATATTATTGGTGACATAAACATTGAAGACCCATGTGGTAATGGCGGGAAAAAGTTGGAGTCCGGTTTTCTGATATAAAAAGAGTGGGTTTTCCGTAGTAGATGTTGCTTCCCATTTGAGAAGTTATTTGGCTTTTTTAAAAAAAAAAAAAATAATTATTTTATGGTTTTTGTGATCAAGAAAACACAAATGATTTGAGGTTTTGTAAGATTTGACACGTGGGATTGTGTTGTCATTGGATTCGGATTCGATGGACCAATGATTTGAAGTTAGGTAGGAAGGACCGTACGACTAGCTGACTTGGAGTGGCTTTCTGTAGAGAGTGGTGTTACTTCAACCTTTTTTTTTTTTAAATTAAAATTAATTTAAAAGGGAAGAAATACAACTCAAACTCACCATTTTAACCATAGTGAGTGTGAGGGACAAACTACTGAATTGAAGACACATAATTTTAATTTTTATCTTCTAATTGTTTTAATTAGAAGATACAAGATATATATATATACACGATTTTATAATTATTAAATCTCTTAGTTCTTATGGCTATGATTTGATAAAGTTATTTTTTTCTCTTTTTATTATTAATTTATTTTATTTTTCTTTATTTCTTAATTTTCTTTTTAAATATAATCATTTAATTTATTAAATTTTTGAAAATGTTATTGAAGTTACTAAGATATTTTCTCTAAATTTCATAAAAATGAAGAAACACCATAGATTGACAGGACATGGAAGTTGGAAGGAGTAGTAAGTTGAGTTTTAAATTTAATTGAAATTATATTTTATTATTTATTTTTTTTATTTGAACATAATTTAATGTAATTTTTTTTTCAATGATAGCAATCGTTGGAGAATGCATGAGCTAACTTTTGGATTGATGACATATAAAATGACAAATTCTATATATATATATATTTATCACAATAATATAATCAATTATTCCATATAAATAAGATAAGTTGACAATTATTTTTAATTTTTTTTTATTGACTTTAGTAAACTATCATATCAACTAAAAATCTAAATTGTTTTAAATTTGGATACATTACTCCACAAATTTTTTTAATTCTATATTATTATGTATCTTCTTCGAGACTATTTATATATATATATATATATATATATATATATATATATAAAGAGCAATTGTAAGAGCAATTGTCGTTACAAGAATAAGGTAACCACATTGTTTAAAATACTATCATATAAATGGTGAAATTGTTTTTACTAGGTGAGTATTTGATGATGGTGGAAGAAAAAAAATAATAGATTTAAGGATGAGTATATTGCTGTCGGAGAAAAGAGAAAAATAGTAAATTGAGAAAGAAATCGTAGGAAAGAGAAAATAAATAATTAATAATGGAGAGAGGAAAAAAAAGAAAAAAAAATTATTAATTGCTAGCCAAAATGGTGTTAAATATGTGTAAAAAATTGTGTCCCCCAATCCCTCCCTATATATATATATATATATATATATATATATATATATATATATAATATTATATATATATATATTTCTTTTTTTATTAAAAAACTAATTAGAATTGATTGTTATTATTTTATTTTATTTTTAAATTATGATAAATTTTTTTATATATTTAATAATCTAAAAAAATATATTTATTAACAATAAATATAATATATATAAAATATATAACTATAATCTCTATAAGCTTAATTATATTATTTTTAATTAATAAAATATATTTATTTCACATGTCGCTTATACAACTGATAAAAATAAAATGAAAACACTGAAAACAATAAGATGGTTCTAGTTTTTGTACAATAAAAATGAAAATGTGTTTCCTATTTTTTTTTGTTTTCTTCTAAAAACATGATCGGTGAATGTATTCTTATTTTTTTATTTTTGAAAATAAAAAACGTATTGATAAAACGACAAGTTTTAAACTTTCAATCATTTTTGTAAATTTAGAATGTAATTTTGCTTATTTTTTATATCTTAAAATACATTATTAGGTACATATCGTCCATTTAAATTTTATCTAGTTTTTGTAAACGTAGACGGCTCGACACAAGTTCTTATCAACAACTAGCTATACTAGTTATATAAAAGAGACTTTCACATTAGATTTTTGAAATTATAAATAACATTTAAAGTAAAAATTTGTTTATTAATGACATATATATATATATATATATTATATATAATATTTTCACATACCACTTGCGGTACAAACGATTCGAACCTAAATTATTACCAGACTAAATAAGTGCCTTTACTACCGAGCCACATTGGGCGATAGTAGACGTTATATTATTACCAGACACATTCTTTTCATATTAGATTTGACAAGGTTTTTTTGGGATTTTATTAGGATAAAAATAATTTTTTATCCCTAATTTTTTAAATTATTATATTTTAATTAATATTTTTTTTAATTGCATTGTCACTAATTTTTTTTAAATTAATCAATTTATCATTATGATAGTTACCAGTTAGTTAAATTTAATAGTGTTACACATAAAAATAATAAAATTAAATAAAAATAATTTTAAAAATTTATAATATAAAGTTTAACACTCAACTTGCTATATTTTTTTTATTTCATAATATAGGATATAAAAAAAGTTTGATAAATTAATTAAAATTAATTATTTCTTAACTTTCTTTTCTAATAATTAGATTTTCGAAACCAATTAGAAAAATAATCACTTTTAATTAATTTTATCAAAACTTTTTTATATTCTATATTATAAAATAAAAAACTATAGCAAGTTAAGTGTTTATCGAACCTGTCAAGATTAAGAACAAGTATGATCCAGGTATATCTACCCTCACTACACAATATAGAGAGAGACCCTACACAAGCAAGCACATGTGCATGGTATGCTTGAACCTCTCCGCTATAAACGTAGAAAAAGAGGTGTATACCGCCCAACTAAGAGTGAAATGTAAAACTAGTTACACAATATATGATCCTTACAGGATCAAAATGAATTCTAACAATAATATGCCACAAACACCAAGTGAAATTGAATTCTGCTCCAAGAATGGTACAAGGGGATTGATAGATATCTAGACCGTTTGCTGCAAGATATATAGCTTTAATTATTTAGACTGTCTACTTGATAATCCACAACCGACGGGGATGTTCCTCTCAAACTTCTCGAAATGTCGTCAACAATATCTTTGATCAATTTTGCTTCAGACCTGTGAAGATGATGAAGAGTAATTATGTAAACCAAACAAGAATAGTAATTTGTTAATGTTGGGATTATAACACAATACCAAACTAAACAAGTAAACGTAAAAACACCGAGAATTATGTGGTTCGGCCAATATGGTTACGTCATGGGTTAAACTCCGAAAATATCACTTCCACTATAATCAAAATAGCAGATTACATAATATCACTTCTCAGTCCCCTATAATGCCAACAATACTCATTGAAGATCCAGAAACCCACTCACTTTAAATCACCAAAGCCAAGTTATTCACACCTAGCTTCCAATCTATGGCAACACAGACAAGTTTGCCTCACTCCAAACCTACCTTTTGGCCACACTTGAGTTAAATTTGCTCACACAACAACTACACAACACTTGACTACACCCCTTGTTTGAAAATGGCATTTTGAATAGTTTTTTTAAAGTTCAAATTCGAGTAGGATCGACATAATGGAAATGAAGAGTTAAGGTAGATTCGTGTTATGAGAAGATCGAAATGGTATATTCATATATATGATTAAAATGATTTTCGAGTGAATGAGAAATTATTGCTCAAATACACCTAATGAATTAGCAAATTGTGGCAAAATAAGCTAATCCCACGTGTTAAGAATACCAAGAATATATATATAATATTTAAAAGTAAAATGGAAAAACTAAATCTGTTACATTTAAATCACCCAATTATCATGAAGATGTCGCCATAGTCAATCCAAAATGAATAAACTATTTGCAGTTTTCTATATAGTTTTGGTGATACTGTCGTTATTGTTAAAAATAAAAATAAAAACTAGATTGAAGGGCTTTACAATAATGACAAAATCCCGAACACTATGTGCAACAACAAGATGGCAAATGTCGTGCGGACAAACTTTAGACGCTCCCTATTATGTAAAGTTATGGTAAATGCACACATCACACACGATAGGGAGCGTCCAAGACTCTTCAAGCAAGCAAAAGCTTAAAAGTTATGGTAATGCTGGGAACTTTATAAATTTAATTTCTGTCAACTTAAAAATAACACCGTACCTGTCCCGTAAATTATATCCAGATAGATTGGCAACTTCTCTGAGAGCATCTCTCCACCTTTGCACCTTCTCCTTGCTGAAACCAGATTGATGATGATCATGTTTATGAAAGGCATCCCAAAAATTTCTTCTCTGTTGTTGTACCTCCCATGGGTCTACATCGTAAAATATTGGAAAAAGGGTTTGGTTCTTCTCTTTCATGCACTCTACAATCTTTACTGCGTCATCCAAACACCGTGTAGATGAAGCATAGTTTTTGGATAAAATTATGATTGATAACCTCGATTGTTCAATTGGTTCTAACATTTCCCTTCCTGATGATCTTTCAAGTTCTTCAACATCTCTAAATGTTTTAAATCCTTTCTTGTCTAAAGCCGAATATAGATGATCAGTAAACGTGTTCCCAGTATCTGCAGCTCTAAAACTCAAGAATATATCGTATTTCCATTCTTGAATCAATTTTCTCGAAACCTCATCAACGATATCTTTGATAAATTGTGCTTCAGAGCTGGAAGATCAAGAAAAGTAATAAAGTTCAACAAATAAGATGTTAGTACATTGAAGATGGTCAACTTTTGGATAATAATTATGAGGTGTAGGATTCCGAACGTCTTTTTCGTGCCGAATCGCTAATTTCTATCGGTGTAAATTGAATTCCGTCGATGAAGGTTAGGCATCTTGTACCTGAAACTTACTCATTTTTTAAAGCTAACTCTTGTCAACGTCTCTTTATGATTATGTTTATGTAAATGAAATATTGAAAATTATTAGGAAAGACATCAAAATTAATTCTTTTTATATTTACAAAAAGAATTTATTAGCTTGTAAACTTAATTATCCAAAAAAAAAAAAAAAGTAAAGATGTTAAAATTAACAATAATGCTACTTAATTGGCTTAAAATCAATCCAAATGATATGGCAAATAATTTGTTCTTATCATTTATTATACCATCTCATAATTTATATAGTAAGAATTAATCACTTGCTTGTAATTTGAATTAAAATTTAAGTTAATTTTTGAGTTCTGTAGCATTATCCTAAAATTTAACTTGTTATAGTTGTTTTAGTTCGACCAAAGAACCCGTTAAAAACAAAATTTATATATATATAGAGTAAATAATACTCAGAATCCTTGAGATTTACTCTTCTATAAGTTAAATTATCTTTGCGTTAATTTTTAAGTTCTGTAGCATTATCCTAAAATTTAACTTGTTATAGTTGTTTAGTTCGACCAAAGAACCCGTTAAAACAAAATTTATATATATAGAGTAAATAATACTCAGAATCCTTGAGATTTACTCTCTTATAAGTTAAATTATCCTTGAGATTTATTGTAAATACATTATTTGCGTTGTAGTGGCAAAAATAAGTACTAGGCCCATAAATGTTTGCAAAGGATAAGACTTACTTATAAACCAATGAAGAACTATTCTTTTTTAAGTATTTATATGAAAGCCCAAGACCAGCTAGGCCCAATCCAAGAGTAGCAAGTGTGACAAAATGGAGGCTGAGTCAATTGGTTGGTTTAAGACTAAGTTAAAAGCCAGTTGAAGATCCCTAGAAGCGAGCCTAAAAATCAAAGATATGATTTCCACTACCGGATGAGCCAAAAACAATATAAAATGGACTTCTATTCTGAGCAAGAGGTCATGGCATTTTTGTACTTAAAAGTAATACATTCACTCAGCAAGTTAATCAATTCTCAGGAATTCATAACACTCCGACCAACTCCGATCATCGTCCTACCACATTTTCGATATTCGTTATCTCACAATAATCGTCAGGAAGTATTCGTATACTTTATTTTATTGTTTTGATTATCACCATTTAGTGCTTACCAACTTGATCGTCGAAGTGCACTTGGCTGACACCACCCCAGTATCCCAAGCGATCTACCAATCACCTTTTGTTCTGGTTTTGCAGGTTGTAGTGCCCCGATTCCTCATCTACCGTTTTCGTGGTCTATAATTTGGCGCTCACCGTGGGGCACGACTATTGTTGAACGAGCAAAACTAGAGCTTTACCGATCCAACTATGATGTCTGACGATTCGGCTCATGGAGCGATGAAGGCCCGACTCCAGGTTTTCATCATCCAAATGAATGAGAACACCCAACGGCTCCAGTCACTCGAGGAGGAGAACTAAATGGTTAGAGCAAATAACTAAGAGCTACGAGGCAAGATTCATTTCCTCTCGACTGCTTAACCATGTGGGAACACATCGACTTCTCATACACCACCGTTCGACCCCTGGCACCAGCTCTACATGCTCGATCGTTCGAACGGAGAACTAATGTATAACGACAAGCGACCTTAATCTGGTCCAAATTAGTGGAGAGCAAGGCTTACAACCCATAGGAGCCCCCGTCGACCAAGTAACGCCCCAGCAGTCGAACCTCCAATATGGAGTAACAACGAGTCAAGGGAATGGCCTACCCCAAGCCGCCCAAAACACTCAACCGATGTCGACCCCTACTGATGTCGGTGTGGCTCGATCATCAACTTTGCCATGGGAATGCAATCGACCCTCCCAACTCGGAGATGGTAAGCTCGAACCTTATAGTTGCTAACTTGATTTGACTTGTAGGTTCGCTGAGATGGAGGCGCTTATCCAACGGATTCTCAAATGCCTGCTCTAATAAAGATGAGTGCGACCAACAGCTTAGCTGACTCACTATTCGTAACGCAATAGCGTTGGTCGAGATGCCCAGGAAGTTCAACTTCCCCAACATGAAGCACTACTACGGTACGACCGATCCGGATGACCATATAGCCTAATACCATCAGCGGATGTTCACGACTACGATCCTACGCGACCTTAGGGAGGCGTGCATGTGCAAAAGTTTTGGGTCGAGTCTCGTAGGACCAGCGCTATAGTGGTATACCAATTTACCAAACGTTTTCATTAACTCATTTGCTCAACTAACAGACACCTTCGTAGAGCAATTCGCCAGTAGTAAAAAGTTAGGGAAACAGTCGGACAACCTCTACACTATCATCCAGAGGCAAGGAGAGCGTCTACGCGACTACGTAGGCGCTTCAATAGGAAGAAGGTGTCTATCCCTAATTGTAACCCTGCGATAGTGATCTCAGCCTTTCGTAAGGGTTATTGCACGACTCCGACCTGTATAAGGAGTTGACCAAGTACTCTTGCAAGACGATGGAAGACGTCCAAGCCAAAGTATGGGCTCAGATCAAATGGGAGGAAGATGAGGTGAATTACCAACCTACCAAATCATAAAAGTAGTCGGACAAGGTGTTATACAAGCTACGATGCATGGATGACAGAGATATCAACAACTGTTGGAACGCCATCCATCTCAAATGTATCATCTCTAAAACCCTTGTCTCTAAATTCTTTCTTTACTTTATCTCGAATAAAATGAAACTGACTTAGGCATCGAAGGGTCGTTGGCAAACCCAACGGTCATCCCCTAACCTTTTTCTATGCAGGTTGATGTAGCACGACCATCCAGCATTCAAGGAACTTGTCTCTCATCAACCACAACTCAAGCACAAGACTAGTCACTTGACTAAATAATCCTGCACTCAAGGGTTAAACGAGCTACGCTCAACCATCCGACTCAAAGTTCAAGTGTGAAACTAAAGGAATCTCACTTAAACTAGGGGCAATATCATTATTTCTCAAGCTCAACCGATCTACTCTATCACAAGTTTGATCGACCCCATCGGTTATGAACTATCCTGATAAGCTTGAACGAGATAAAATCACTCAACACATGTTGCAAAGTCTACTCGATTCATTCAACCAACACAAGTCTCCAAGACTTACTAACAGTACAACACAAGTCTCTAAGACTCATTAATTGTAATTTACTTTGTATTTTTTACTTAACTAAGTCGAGCATTCTTCAATGTTCTCAGCACTCGACTCAGTGATGGATATGTACATAATATTATTCCAATAATTGATAGATTTGTAATCATACTCCTTCTACACTTGTCACTCAACCAAGTTAAAGCCATGACTCTACCATGATATCCGCTATCACTTGGCATAAGTTTAATATCGAAACCATATGTCATTCGACTATGACATGTATCATATGTCATCGACAAGATCGTGCTTGACTACTCGAGTAATAATGAAATTTAGAAAGTTAAATATTTAGCCAATCGATCTCCTATCACATAGTCAGACAGAGAAATGTTGTAAAACTTACTATGAAAATGAGCAATCATACATTCAAAAATGTGATTAAACCGTCTACAATATCCAACCCTTTAGGGGCAAAGACAACATCCAAAATATTTGTTACAAAATACAAACACATCAAGTTCAACAAAATGAAATACAAGTTCCATCTACTAAGCTTGAACATCCGAGGTAGTCTTTTCAGTATTGTTGACTATCTTGTCATCACCCAAAGCCAATCGGAAGCTAGTAGGTTAATCAAGCCTACAGGAAGATTAGCCTCAACCCCCACATCCTGGGCAGAAGAATCACCCTCATTCGCCTTCAGATAAGTCTCCAAGGCCGCAATCTCCACATTAGGTTCCCATTCGCTCGACCTCTCCTCTATCAAATTTACTAGACTCAGACCCTTGATTTGATCGTTCGTGGCTTGACATCTTCTATGATCTGTCGACCAAAAGTTAGCACTCATTTAGTAAAATGAAGAATCAAATCAAACAGTTGACTATGACCTGTTTTCATATAGTAACCATCCAAGATCATTCATAGGCAGTCGATTATGACCAAAATGTCAACAGTAGGCTACATAAGACCAACCTCAGACAGTCGACTATGACAGAATCGTCGACAGTTGACGACCCAAAACTAACAACCATAGACAGTCCACTGTGATCAATCATCAACAGTTGACCACCTTTGATCAAGCCTCGAACATTCGACCATCGATAGTCAACAGCAACTAATAGTCGACTATCCATCGATAATCGACCGTGATCAACAACCATAGACTGTCGACCATAATAAACAGTTGACTATCCATCGACAGTCGAACATCTATTATAGCCTTAGTTGATCGACCATTCATGGCATCAACTATGTTTTATTTACTATCTAAGTGTCTAACTATTTGACTGTTTACCAATTGATCGACCCGACCATCTACGTGTTAGCACTCAACTCACTCGTCAAACAACAGATTTTATTTTTAAAAGTTATAAAAGATCAAACCTTGGTAGACGCATATTACTCCTTGAGCACTATCAAGGTTCAGTCGACTCTACATGATCGATTGTCCTTACGGTCGACGCTCCATGGATCCTAGAGCCATCTCAAGGTTCCATCTACTATCACATAGTCGATGGTCCCTACGGTCGACGCTTCATGACTCCTAGAGCCATCTCAAGGTTTATCTACTATACACATAGTCAATAGTCCCTATAATCAATGCTTCATGGATCCTAGAGCCATCTCAAGATTCCATCTACTATACACATAATCGATGGTCCCTATGGTCGATTCTCTATGGCTCCTAGAGCCATCTCAAGGTTCCATCTACTATGCATATGGTCGATGGACCCTACGATCAACGCTCAATAGCTCCTTGAGCTACCTTGAGTTTCTATCAACTACATACAATTAGTGGTCTCTTCAGTTTGGCCAATCGCTCCTTGTACACCATTAAGGTTCTATTCGACTACATATGGGTCAATATACACCTTTGTCGACTATTATAGTGTTTACCTTGATATCATCGAAGCCCGATCGAAAAACATGACAAACTTCTTGGTATAGACTCGAGCCTAAAAATCAAGTAGTTTGGGGGCAAATTTTAGTGGCAAAAATAAGCACTAGGCCTAAAAATATTTACAAAGTACAAGGCTCACTTATAAGCCCAATGAAGAACTATTCTTTTCAAGTATTTATATGAAGGCCCAAGACCAGCTAGGCCCAATCCAAGAATAGCAAGTGTGATCTCAAGCCTAAACCCGACTCCAAACGTCCATAAATTCAAAATGGAGGCTAAGTCAAACTGGTTGTTAAAGACTAAGTCAAAAGCCAGTTGAAGATCCCTAGAAGCAAGCCTAAAAAATCAAAGATATGATTTCCACTAACGGATGAACCAAAAACATTATAAAAATGGACTTTCCATTCTGAGCAAGAGGTCATGCATTTTCGTACTTAGAGGTCATGCATTATAAAGCCAGTTGAAGATCCCTATAAGCAAGCCTAAAAATCAAAGATATGATTTCCACTAACGGATGAACCAAAAACATTATAAAAATGGACTTTCCATTCTGAGTAAGAGGTCATGCATTTTCGTACTTAGAAAGCAATACATTCACTCAGCAATTTAATCAATTCTCAGGAATTCATAGCATTTCGGCCAACTCCGGTCACCGTCCTGCCACAATTTCGATATCCGTTATCTCAACAATAATCGTCAGGAAATATTCGCATACTCTATTTTATTGTTTTGATTATCACCATTTACTGCTTACTAACTTAATCGTTGGAGTGCACTTGGCCAGCACCATCCCAGTGTCCCAAGCGATCTACCGATCAATTTTTGTTCTAGTTTTGCAGGTTGTGATGCCCTGATTACTCATCTACCGTTTTCGTGGTCTATAGCCGTTAGTCAAACTTCATCCAATTAACGGTTGACAATATTTGAATGTAAAAATGATCAAAATGTCCCCAAAATAATATATAAAATTACTAAAATTTATTAAATAGAAGAAGAAAAAAGAAAAAATAGTTTAGATCTCTACCGTCCATATCAACTTTTTTATTTTTTAAATAAAATTTAGTAATATTATATATTATTTGGGGAGCATTTTGGTCTTCTTCATAGTCAAACATGGTTAACTGATAAATTGGATGAAATTTCACCAACGGTAGGGGAGATCCTTTGCCAATAAATTCAAAAGTTATTTCTGTTTGTAGAAGAGCAAATCTTAAAAGGTTGGATTAAATGGATGGATCGATGAATGTTGCAGTTATAAATTTAGTCAAAATTTTTAAGTTTGTAAACCTAATCCTATCTCAGTCAATCGTAAAATAACCTAACTTATCAATGGTAGATATACAAATCTAAATATAATTAAGGAAAGCACTAAATATAATTTAACTTATCAATAGTATACTTTTACCTGTCCTGCAAGGCCATCCTGGAATAATGCTGGCAACTTTTGTAAGAGCTTCTCTCCACTTTTGGACCTTCTCCAAATCATCATCATCACTGGATGCTTTTTCATAGTCATCAAAGGCATTCTCGAAGTCTTCTCCTTTCTGTTCTTGTACAAAAGTTTGATCTATGTAGTGAAAAACTGGCACAACATATTGTTTTCTCATCTCCATGCACTCTACAATCTTCACAAGTTCATCCAAACACCAAGTAGAATAAGCGTATTTCTTTGAGAATATAACGATCGAAAGCCTCGATCTTTCGATTGCTTCCAAGAGATCTGATGAAATTGCCCTTCCTCTCTCAAGCCTTTCATCATCAATAAATGTGATGAATCTTTTATGATCTAAAGCAACATAAAGATGGTCAGTGAAATTGTTACGAGTGTCTTCCCCTCTAAAATTCAAGAACACATCGTATTTCCATTGAATATTATCACCTCTAGAAGATGTTGAGATAAAAGAAGAATTCTGTGCATCTTCAAAGGCCATTGATGATTAAAGCACCAAAGGGTATAGATGCAAAAGAAAGATAAGGATTCTGTATTGATTTTGGAGGATAATGTTGAGAACTTAACAAGTAGCTTCCTCTAGAGTCAACTGGTTAGTTCTAGGTTTGATTTTAAAACAAATTTCAGGCTGTTAGATTTTGTCTGCTTTTGGAGAGGGCATGTCGCTGAAGCATCTAAGAAATTATCCAAATGGAAATAAAATGAAATATAAAATAGCCAACTTGCATGACTCTTGCACAACCATCCAAAAGCATCACAGAAGGTAAATAAATCAAATCATGTTATCCCTCAACTCTTTTTCAATTCTTGGAACGTTACGTATAAGGATGGTAATTTTACTCGCTAATCCATAGATTTCCAATCACGATGGATGGGAGTAGATTTTACTAATTGGATTTGTTGATGAATTTTGATGTAAATTAAAATCCAATAGGGTTAGGGTTCGGATTTTAAACAATAAAAAATCCACACGTGAATCCATACAATTAAAAATATATATATAATAAATTTATTGTAGTACTTAATGATTTTTAATTTTATGGATTTATGGTAGACTTTAAGATTATTATGAATATTCTTATATTTTATTTTGTTATTATGGATTTGAATACGGTAAAATTTGAGATTTGAAGATAATTTGATACTAATGAAACTATTTTTATTTTATTTTTAAAAATATTTTTGTTAACAATAGAAGGTAACAGCAGAGGTGAGAGAGTATATATAAGAGCATCTCCAATGCTATTATGCATTTGGAGAAAATTGAGTGCCACATAGGATCAATATTGAAAAAGTTAAGAAAACATTCTCCAATGCAATTATCTAACTTTAATATTGATATGATGTGGCAAAAAAAAAGTTAGAGAATATCAAGTAGAGTTTCTAATTGTAGATATTCTCCTTGATATGCTGACTAGGATTTCTAACTTTTCCCACCAATAAAATTTTAGTATTTTGTCAATGCATTTAATTATCATATTGAATGGAGAGAGAATGTAACAAATGACTTGTGGTGATTGGTTTAAAATTACTATTTAGATATTCACATTAGAGAAGTGAATATGCATTTCTATAATTTTTTTGACAAGTTAGATCCATATTATTTAGAAATGCTGATGTGACACTATTTAGATACTCAAAAATACATATTTGCATTGGAGATGCTCTAATAAGCTATTTAATAGTAGCACTCATTGTTTATACGCAATTAGTGAGAGGTTGTCCATGTATTTTTATATTAATTTATTTTAATACTTGGAGTTGTTGGATATATTGCATATAATCATGTTATAACATGTGGATATTTTATCAAATAGGAAAACCAATTATCGTCAAAAGGCCAATACAATTTAAAAAAATATAAATATTTATTAGGCTTAAAATCGTATTAAATCCAATCGAATCGAAAAAAGTTATATTCGAGTCAGATCGAGTACTTAACCTGTTTTTATAAGTCAATCCAATTTAAAAAAATAAAAACCGAGTATATATGAGTCAAATATGATTTTGTCTAAAAACCGAATCGATCTGAACCGTGCCCCCTCCAATCACTTCACATATTGGACTCAATATAAGGTACAAATATATTACGTATCCGTTTCTTGCCAGTTTATTACAATTATTAAAATAAATTAAAAGTTTAAAACTACTTTTCTAAACAAACTCATTAAATTTTAGTTTCCCACTTCATTTCCAAAAGTACCTCTTACCTTTCCTACATCAAAACAATGTTCCAAACAACAATTGAGAATATATTTTTTTTTTTTTCATTTTATAAAATGAATGAACACAGATAATTGACCTAAACAATAGCTTTTGGGAACGTTCCTCTCAATTTCTTGAAATTTCATCACAACATCTTTGATAAATTTTGCTTCAGACCTGCAGTGAACAATAACAGTAGTAGTTATGTGTAAACGAACAAGAATATTAATTGATAATTAAATTAAATTATAAAAGTACTTAAATTGTCCACTAATTGAAGCTCAAATTTTTTTAACGAAAATGTCCAATGCAATGAAAAATAATTTAAATAAATCACTAGACCTCCTATATTTGTGTTGCAAAAGTTTTAACCAATTTGGGCTATTATCCCAGTAGGAAAGGAAGTCACATTTTTAATGCACCCTTTGAACTTATAATTTATAAATGACTAATTGAATCATAAAGCAAAAGGGGATTAAAAAAAATACAAGTAATTCTGTAATTTTTGGAAGTTATAAAATTTGTCAAAAGTCTAGGTTCCAAAAGTTATATTTGCAATCACAGAATTAAGGAAGTAAATGTGGGTTTCTGTAAAAATATCGAAGGTATAAATTTTTGTATATTTCGGTATAAATATCAACAATATTAATACCGCAAAATCCTCAAAATATTAAGAATAGTTAAATATCAAAACCTTCAAAATATGAAAATTATCAAGAATATTTCGGTTAAAGTGTGCTTAATGACATTTTTATATTTTTATATTTGCACACTTAATACTTGATGACATTTTTATGTTATTTTATGAGAAGTTGGTATATATCGCCGATAGTCTTACAATTCAAAAAGCTTGTGGTATCTCTTGATTTATATACACACCTTTATTCATTCCATTTCTATTGGTTTCACGTATGGATTCTCTAACAATGCATGCATACAGAACTAGTTTGTATGCGAGTCTGTCTATGTTAGAGATTTCATATGTGAAGCTAAGTAAAATATAAAAATGTTCTCAAGTACCAAGTGTGCGAAGTTTAACAGTCTAAAATAACATCACCGTTTATACTACCTGCCCAGCAGCAAATGCCAGCCTGAGAGACTGCCAACTTTTCTGAGATCTTTTCTCCACCTCTCCACCTTTTCTTTGTTGATCAACTCTTCTTCATGTTTATCAAATGCTTTCTTGAAATCTCCTTCTGTTTTCGTGCTTCAGATGGATCTATTTAGTAAAAAATTGGCAGAACAGTTTGATTCTTCTTCTCTATACACTCAACAATTTTTGCTAGCTCGTCTAATAAACACCGTGTAGAAGAGACATAGTTTTTGGATAAAACTATGATTGATAACCTCGACACTTCAATTGCTTCTAAAATACTTCCATTGGCGTTTCCTTTTTGTTGTCATCTCTAAATGTTTTAATTTCTTTGGCATCTAAAGCAGCGTACAGATGGTCTGTAAACTTGTTCCCAGTATCTATTCCTCTAAAACTCAAGAATACGTCGTATTTCCAATCTTGCATCAATTTGTTCGAAACGTCATTCACAATAGTTTCGATGAATTTGGCTTCAGGACTGTGAAGAGCAAAAATAACATGTTAGTGCAGTGAAGATGATACGTGAGTGAAAATTTAGATGTCAATGGGTCATTAGTGACTGAGGCCTCCCCGTCACAACTTTTATTAAGAGAATTTATATGTGAAGGTAGAGAATGATATACACCAATCTATATCACAATCTTGAATTATAAGTTTATCTACCAATATGTATACTATTACTTATAAAAATAAAAGAACAATTATTGAAAAATTTAACAGAATGGGGGCGGTTCGAGAGGTAGTATCCCCTTGTTCCCCCGTTTCTCATCCTCGTTTGACCATATTTGACTTGAAATTTAAAATTAATCTTAGATAAAATAGTTTATTTTCGCTCTCTTCAATAATATAATAAAATTTTATCATTCATAGAATAATTTTATTAAAATAATATTAATCCCATCATCATTCACAAAATATTCCCATCAACATGGTAATTTTACAAAAAAAAAATATATATTAAATAATTATTCAAACATTGATGGAAAGAAAGAAATGAAAAATGGTGGACTGGGGTAGTGTTATGGACAATATGATTCAATTATTTAAAAAAAAAACACAAAATTAATATATAAATTAATAATCTTCTTATACATCCTAAACTTGAAGTCTCATTGGACCTCATGATCTCTAACTTTTCTTAATACATTAAGAAGCTCTAGTGTAGTATTCTCGTATTGCAAGAGAAAATTATACAATGTGTAAATATTTTGATAATTCATAATTCCATAATTAGGTAATATTCCTATAATCATAAAAAAATAATAATAATAATAAAAACCAAGACTATTAATTTATTGAGATTTACTGTAATTTTACCTGTCCCACAAAACCCATCTAGATAAATTGGCAACTTCTATGAGAGCGGATCTCCACCTTTGCACCCTCTCCATATCATCTCTGAATATTTTTTCTTGACGATGAAATCCCCCGCCGAATCTACCAATTTGATTTCTTACATGAGATGGATCTATGTCGTAAAAAACTGGCACAACATATTGTTTTTGCTGCATCTTGCACTCTAAAATCTTTACAAGTTCATCCAAACACCAACTAGAATCTGCATAATTCTCTGACAAAATAACGATCGAAAGCCTTGATCTTTCGATTGCTTCCAAGATTTCTGATGAAATTGCCCTTCCTGTCATAATTCTTTCATCATCCATAAACGTGATTAATCTTTTCTGATCTAAAGCAGCATAAAGATGGCAAGTGAAATTGTTACGAGTGTCGTCCCCTCTAAAACTCAAGAACACATCATATTTCCATTGAATATTATCGCCAAGAGACGATGTTGAGATAAAAGAAGAATTCTGTGCATCTTCAAAGGCCATTGATGATGCTTAATGCATGAAAGGGTAAAAGATGCAAAAAAGAAAGACAAGGATTCTGTATTGATTTTGGAGGATGTTGAGAAACTTTACAATTAGCTTCCTCTAGAGTCAACGGATAAGTTCTAGGGTTGATCTTAAAATAAATTTCAGGCCATTAGATTTTGTCTGCTTTTGGAGAGGGCATGTCGCTGAAGCATCTAAGAAATTATCCAATTGGAAAATAAAATGAAATATAAAATAGTCAACTTGCAGGTCTCTGTCCAACCATCCAAAAGCAGCACCAAGGTAAATAAATGAAAGGGACGAAATTACAAGTGAACAAAAATTATATAAATAATTATTTTAACCTAAAAAAATAAAATAATTAGTTTTAGCTATTTATAAATTGACAAATTATTTTTTAGTCCTAATATATATATAGGTTGGTAAAATTTAACTTGAACTCAAAATTTAACCTTCCATATTTGATTTCATTAATTAAAAAACCTAATTAATAAACCAAAAGTCAAAACACATATTTTTTCACTCTCTCCTCTACCGCACATTACCCTTACCCTTACCCTTACCCTCTTGCCGCAATTTCGTTTCCCTCCATCTCGCCACTGCCGGCGTCTCCCTCTCTCTCTCCTTCGCCGCACACTACCCTCACTCTCTTTTCCTTTACGTCTCCAGTTCGGTTGAGGTTACTGAAGAGAGTCGTGACAAGTCTTAGGAGGCAAAGGCCAAGGCCATGGAAGCCATCTCTAAAGGTATACAATTTACACATGCACATAAATATATATATTCTTATATCTATATTTGTATTATTTTGGGCAAATATATTAGCGGAATATAACACTGAGGATTTTTTTTTATTGAAAATTAGAATTTATAGGACGATTGTGGAGGTTGTGCAGCAGTGTCACAAGCACGGGGTGATTCATTGGGACTTGAAGCCGGAGAACTTTTTGTTCGTGAATAAGAAGGAAAATTCGCCGTTGAATGCTATTGATTTGGACTGTCTATATTCTTCAAGCCTGGTGAGAATCCGAATACATTAGGGTTTTGGTGATTTGTGATGATACTTAGAAGTACACATGCTGAATTTTCAATTGATACTAACCGATGTGCTTCTATATTTACATAAAATTTTGTGTTTAATGATATACTATTGTAGGTAGAGGTTGTTTATGATTTTAGGAAGGTTAATTTGGAGAGGTGAGCTTAATTGTTGTACGATGCAATTTAGGTTTTAAATTCAATGCCATTATTTCTCTGAGTTGGTGTTGGTTTCAATTTAGGTTACATGGCTCCAGAGGTTCTCAAGCGGAATTATGGGCCTGAAATAGATATATGGAGTGCAGGAGTTATCCTTTACATTTTGTTGTGTGGAGTTCCCCCATTTGGGCTGGTAATTTTATTGTAGATGCTCTCTCTCTTTTTTGCCTGTGCCTTTGTGTGGAGGGTGGGAGTGGCAGTTAGTTGTTATGGTTATTTTTAATATTTTGGTTTCAGAATTTGCTTCATGTCTAAATTGCACTTGCATGCAGAATCTGAACAAGGGGTTGCTCAGGC
Organism: Xanthoceras sorbifolium; assembly: GCA_003430845.1. Classification (NCBI taxonomy): domain Eukaryota; kingdom Viridiplantae; phylum Streptophyta; class Magnoliopsida; order Sapindales; family Sapindaceae; genus Xanthoceras; species Xanthoceras sorbifolium. The sequence goes on from CM010617.1 coordinate 548,220, forward strand.
TATTATTCGAGGTCAAATAGATTTTAAACGGGTTCCTTGGCCAAATATTTCAGAGCGCGCTAAAAGTTTAGTCAGGCAAATGTTGGAACCAGACCCAAAGCTTCGGTTGACTGCGAAACAAGTGCTCGGTATTTTACATCTCTTCTACGAAACATTTCACTAAACTACATTTCATTAAATATATATATTTAACTAATATATATTTGACTAACCTACATTTCACTAATATACATTTTATTAACATACATTTTTCTAACATTTTACTAACTAACATTTCAATAACATACATCTCACTAAAATACATTTCACTAACCTACATTTCACTAATATACATTTCATTAACCTTATTTCACTAAAATACATTTCATTAACTTAAATTTCACTAATCTTTCATTAACCTACATTTCACTGACATACATTTCACTAACCAATTTTTCACTAACAAATATTACTACTAAACATTTCACTAACATATATTTCACTAACAAACCTTTCACTAACTAACTTTTCACTAATATACTTCATAACTATTAAAATTTTACAAAACTAAATTCTAATATCACCCAAATTTTTCAACCACAAAACAAACACAATATATAAATAAAATAAAATAAATAAAAAGCTTAAAAAATCTATAAAATACATCCTAAATAAAATACAAACAATTTCATAAAACTACCTTCTAGTTTTAAGGTGGTGAAGACAATAAAGATGATAAAAAAAGACAAATAGATTTTAATTTTAATAATAAAAACAAAATAAGAAAGAATATAATAAAAAAAAAGAGTTATGTAAGAGGTTTTGAGTTGTATGGCGAGCTAGCAAGAATTGGCAAAATAAGTATGTTTTTTTTTATATAAATTGTTTGGGTTTTTTTTTTGTAATTTTTAATAGATTTTTTTGTAATTTTTAATTTCATGAAATTATTTATAATTATCCAATAAGTAGATAGTTAAGGGTTGTTTATATTATTTTTTTCTCTAATTAATTAAAAATAATTATTTTTACATCTGCAGTTAAAAATAATTTATCAATAATCGTAATTACACCCGCGAACCTATGGATTTTCAATTGCGATGGGTGGGCTAGATTTAACTAATTGGATTCGTTAATGGGTTTGTATGCAAAATTGAAACCCAATGGAGGCCAGGTTTGGGTTTTAAAAAAAAATTTCACACGTGAACCTGTACAAATTAAAAAAATATAAGACAAATTATTGGAAACCTACTTAAGATTTATAATTTTAGAGCCAAAAATAATTTTATAAAAAATTAATAGAAAACCCCCCAACCATCAGGGGCGAACCGAGAAGAGAAAAATTGGAAAAGTCGAAATCCAAAATCCTTAGTTTATTACTATATATAATTTATTTTTTTATATTTAAATTAAATATATTAATTTTTTATATATTAATTTTTTTTTCAAAAATTATTGGATGGCGTCCACCTCTGCTAGCTATTACTATTGACCGTTAAAGATAACCATTGACCGTTTTAAAAAACCAAATACCCCTAATTAAAAAAGGACATTACAGTGAACTTACCTGAAGTTTATCATTTTACAGTCGAAAACAACTTTATGAAAAATTAATAGCAAACTCCTCTGTCGTTACCATTGACCGTTTTAAAAGTTCAAGAAGATCAAAATACCTCTAATTAAAAAATTAAAAATTTAAAAAACAATGGGTAAATTGCACTAATGTGCCCTGAGTTTCTCTTAATTTTTTTTAAATTAAAAACAATAAAAAAAATTAATTTAAGATCTTCAAAAACCTACATATCAAAATCACATATAAGCAAAACAATCTCACTTTATTGAGATATCAAATAACTTTTTCAGTTCATTAGATTATCCATTATACTTGTAAAAACCTCTCTTACATTTCGTCAAATTCCACCGATGCATCTGCAACAGTGACTGATATTTTCCCTACAGAAACACAGCAGAAAACCAATCAGTAGAGGATAAAATCAGTTCTACTACTCCATTCCATAGCAGTCCAGACACTTGAAAAAACGAACAGCAGTAATTGATGTCATGAACGTTAACTAAAAGATTAAACATTGAACTTTCGTATCAAGCATACAGTACAAATGCAAAAAATATATATATATATATATATCAAAAATCATATAAATATGCTTTCCAAAACAAAAGAGTTGGTTTACTTACCTCTCAAAAGATGTTAAAATACTTTGCAATACCAAGTCTTCTTCATCAATGTATCTACTTATGTTACGATGCGAACATAAGAAGTTCAGCTACGACCTTCTTTTAGTTGATAATTTGGTAGGCATAAAGAAACGCGAACAACTACTACGACCTTCAGCTAGAGAACAATTAATGTTTTGGTGGCATATAGAACCTTCAGCTAATCTTGGTAACAATTGATGTTTTGGTAGAAATTCAATGTCTTGTTTGTAAACTAGGCGAATCCCACACTTAATCACCTTCCAGTTTGAATTTTCTGCACCGTCAATTCCAAACCAAGCATGAATGCATGTACTACCATTTATCGGCACACAATTGATACTATCACCATAACTTATAGGATCTGAATAGTCATATTCAAAATTCACACGAGACACATAGGCCAGCCAAAGGTGTTCTGACTCAAGAGTTGTGAAACCAGGATTTTCAAAACAGAAGGAATAGTTGTTTCGCATTATTGAAAATCCACATGTCATACTCCAGCTGCGATCCAAATGCTCAGGGTGTGGTGCAATTACTCCACAAATTGCAATTCCTATGAATTCATCATTTAACCAGTTGGAAGGCAGTCCAATTCCCACTGATTTTCCATCACTCCTACAACTGAACCACTCTGGAATTTCACTTCCCGGGAGAGGAATATGAAACAGAGAAGAACGGTTGACCAGTTGCTGTTGCTGTAACATGACATCATCATTATTAGTATCCACAGAGTGATGCTATACAGGATCTATAATGAGGTTTTCAATAATATTCAGGATTATTATAAAATAGTTTCTATAATTAAGCGTAATCAACTCACGGGCTCTAAAGAAAGAAAGAATGACAAACCTGAAGGTACTGTTTCAGTAATGTAACTGCCCAACTGTTTTCCTGCCCTTGATTCTCAAGTAATTTTAAGCAGTTCAAGAAATGCAATGCAATGGCTCGAGAAGTGGAATGTTTTAGCACATTCGATACGTCTTCCAACAAAGGACAATCTTCAGCCCCTACAAAAATTATTTTTGGTGGAAGCTCTGGCAATGACTGAAGCCTTTGGCAATTCTCTAGGCATAATATTTCCAGTTCAGAAAGTAGCTTGATACTTTCTGGTAAGCTGTCAAAATTGTTGTTGCTCAACTTTAACTCTTGTAAGGAGCATAAGGAGCCAAGACCATCAGGGAGTGCTCCTTCCGAAAGATTGCAGTCACTAAGGTCCAACATTTTTAGACTGAATAAACCTACCAGAGGAGGCAACGACAAACACATGGATTGGGATTTCTTTTTGGCAAAAAGAATGACCAGAATGAAGATAACTGTGCAACTGCGGTCACCAAGGTCCAGCTTTTTGGTGGTTGCCCTTTACATTCACGGAAAGACAAATTTTTAAGGTTCTTCAACTGCACAATGGAGGATGGTACTTGTGTTATTGCACTCCTTCCGGCATCCAGCTCCTCCAAACCCTCGAGATCCCCCAAGTTTTGAGGAAGTTTGTCTAGTTTTGAGCAGCCTTGGAGATTAAGAATCTTAAGAACTTTCAAACCATGTACATTGCTCGGAAAACTCTCAAGATTCTCACAGTTTTTCAAGTTCAATATTGTAAGCCGTTCAAGATATCCAACTGAATCGTGCACCTTGCGCAATCTTGTACAACCTTCAAAATCCAGCACCTCAAGGTATGGAACCCTTGTAAAGTCTGGTGTTTCGATAAGGTAATGGGAGCAACTGAGCTTGATGGTTTTTAACTTGAGAAAAGGCTGTTAGCAAAAAATGTTAGATTAATTAAAAAATTGCTTCCATGAACTTTGCAAAATATATTTTATAAAATTAAGATATAATACCTTCACACCCTTCCAAAGATACTTTATCCGGCTATGACAGAGGTTGAGTTCAAAAAGGTTCTGTGGCTGGAAATTCAACGGCAAATAATTCGAAGGATATTCGGGCCACTTGAGAAATCGCAACTCGTTTGAAAGGTATTGCAGGTTTTCTGAAAGATCAACGTTGCTGATTTTGAGCAGTTTTAGATTTCTCATGCTAGAAAAGGATTTTCCATCCAAGTGGGTAATTCGCTGTTTAGACTTGTTAAGCATTATACCTGTAACTGCTTGTGTGCCCTGATAAATAAGAAAAAAGTATGTGAAGTGTTAATATATTATATAGAAAAGCTAATAATTTATGTTCTCAGGAAAACAAAACACATTACCCTATTTTCCGTCAACACATGATGGACATCCTCAAACAACCACAATTTACTCCATTTGCCACGGTCATCAGGATGTTGTTCACGGACAATTTTCCAACCCATTTCTTGTATTAAATCGTGCATACCAAGTTTATTGAAGGAAATTGTTATAAGGGATTTATCAATCAGCACCCTTATTCCAATAGTTGAATGAAAATCGCAACTATCTAGTATTTCCATGACTCGATATTTATTCTTCCCTTTGAAAAAACATGCGATATGTAAAAATATTTTCTTCTCTGTTTCCTCAAGTCCATCATAACTTATTCGAAGCGTATCCAAAATATCTTTTTTGGGACCTTGTCTTAGTCTATTCAATGCACTTTTCCATTCTTTGACAGTTCTGCCACACAAATAGGATCCCAATACTTTAAGAGCTAATGGAAGCCCTTTTGCATAATATACGATTTTCATTATGAATTTAGCATAACCATATGCGGGTTGTTTGTTTTTGAATGCTTCCATACGAAAGAGCTGAAGAGCATCATCATCTCTCAATCCTTTAACCTCATATATTCTACTAATACCATGGCTATCAAACACATGTTTATCTCTAGTTGTAATGATAATTCTACTCCCAGGGCCAAACCAATCAAGATCTCCAGCCAACTTATCTAATTGTTTTGAACTGCTATCATCAACATCATCAAGAACGACAAGAACTCTTTTTCTAGGTAGCTGCCTTTTAATCAATCTGATTCCTTGGAAAGCATTAAATGTTTTTAAATTAGTTTCATTCATAATCTCACAAAGCAGTTGGTTTTGTAAGGCAACTAAATCTCCCTTTCCAGAAACTTCTCTAACATTTTCAAGAAAACTGCTACCTTCATATTGATCTGCAAGCCTGTCATATACAACTCTAGCGAGTGTAGTTTTACCTATTCCTCCCATCCCACAAATGCCAATGAAGATAACATCATCTAATCTAGGTTCTAAAAGCTCAAAAATTTTCTCCACATGAGGTTCTATTCCAACGAGGCCCTTTTCATCATCATCTGAGGATGTTCGAACCAATTCACTTGCAACAAAACTAACTATTTCCTTAATCAACTTAGCTTCAGGCCTGTGAAGAACAAAACCACAAGGTAAATACCAATAATAATCGAATGTTGTCTTTATAATAATACTTCATATCTAGGCTCTAATTAATATCAATAAATTTTAAAAAAAAAATGGGTTAAGCTGAGCTCGGTTTGACCATGGAAAAAACTATGAGAAGTATATGAATTCAAAAAGCTAAAAAAACCAATCGATCAAAAGGAGAATTAAAAGTACCTGTCTTGTAAATCCCATCCAGAGAGATTGCCAACTTGTGTGAGAGTTGATCGCCACCTTTTCACCTTCTCCAGATTATCCTTGAAATCTTGTTCATGTTTATCAAAAGCTGTCTTGAAATCTCCACTCTGTTTTCGCACCTGAGATGGTTCTACATCATAAAAAACCGGCAAAACAGTCCCTTCCTCTATGTCCTTGGACTCAACAATCTTTGCAAGCTCCTCCAAACACCATGTGGAAGAAGCATAGTTTTTCGATAATATAACGATTGAAAACCTCGAACTTTCAACGGCTTCTAGGAGTTCTGATGAAATCTCCTTCCCTCTCTCAAGTCTTTCATCATCCCTAAACGTGTAGATTCCTTTCAGATCCAAAGCAGCATAGAGATGATCAGTGAAGCTGTTGCGAGTATCTTCCCCTCTAAAGCTCAAGAACACGTCGTATTTCCATTGACTGTTGCTACAAGAAGAAGAAGAAGATAGAGACAATTTCTGTCTCTTGGAAGATGATGATGGAAAATCAAGAGCTCGTTTGTTTCCAGACATAATGACTTTAGAGAACCTTACACTCTCGGAAGAAAACCAAAATGCAGATTTGAAACCTTACAAAAGCAAAGACAATGCTTTTAAGATTTTAATGGGAAGACGACACAGAATTTCTCAGAAATTTTCTGAGGCTGCAATTTCCAGGAAATTTCCTGCTTGCAAAAGAAAAAATCTTGAAGTCAAAAAGTTACTGAGTTTGTACTGATTTTTTCGATTGAAGAGGAGAGGCCCCACCACCACAATCAATCACCCACTTTAATTGTTTTTTTTTTTTTCAATGATCAGAATAATACTATTACACACAAGCTTCAATGAAATGTGTCTACGTGGCGCTATTAAATTATATTCGATTATATTTATAATTTAATCTAATTTAATTTTTAACCTAATCTAATTTTTATGAAATTATTAATTGAAGTAACTTTTCCTAATAAGTCTAAACTTAAAAATTCGATTAAATTTGATTCGATTAAGTTCGATTATTTTATTTTAGATTTTATTAAGCCTAAATTATATACATTGACTTAATTAGGTATTTTAGGCTAAAAATTAATTTTTTTTATATTTATATATTTTAAAATATTATATCCTCGTATATTAAGTTTATGTAAATATCAAACTTGAACCTCTTATGCGTTATATTACAATTATATATATATAAACCTATTGACATCTTATTATATTAGAAAACATATAATCTTCTTTCAATAATCTTTTAAAATATATTTCAATAACAAATGTATTATACTTGTCAACCTACAATAAAATATACAATTAGATATTTAAACTGTCCAGTCGTCCACTATAATAATTAATAAAAACGTCCATAACAAAACCATTCATAGAACAGTACATATCATATAATATATAATTAAATCGTACCACAATAAAAATAATATAAATTACATAGGAAAAAAAAAGACAAATATAAAAGTACAAAATATAAAATTATAACACTTATTATAAACCCTATAAATTTTATGAGCTCACTTTCCCATTTTAACCATACTCCATGTTTATATTACGTTTAACTGTTTAGGTGTCTTTTAATGGGCCATAGGACATGGTTGATGTTTGAGACATTTGGGCTTTGTGATGTGGGCAGATGATTTGTGGACTTTGTCCAATTGAATCCAACTAAAAAAATTGACAACATTTTGAAGAGTAGTAGATGACCAGTAATCCTTTTTTTAAAAAAAAATAATTTAAGTTTATATAAGTTCGGCTATTTACGGTTTTACCACCCATAACCTAACCTTAACCAATTTTTATTCAGTTATCAAAATGACTAATCTAACATTTACGAGTCACGATCCATAACCTAAAATAACCTTATTTTTCGATTATTTTCGATCGATTATCTTCGATTATTTTTTGACTGATTAATGTGGCACCCCCTAAACGTGGCGGTAGATTGAGTCAGGTGGGTAAAAGATGCATAAACGTGATTAATCTTTTCTGATCTAAAGCAGCATAAAGATGGTCAGTAAAACTGTTACGAGTGTCTTCCCCTCTAAAATTCAAGAACACATCGTATTCGGTATTTCCATTGAATATTATCCCCGAGAGAAGATATTGAGATAGAATTCATTTTTGTGCATCTTCAGAGTCCATTGATGATTAACGCACCAAATGGTATACATGAGATGCAAAAGAAAGACAAGGATTCTGTATTGATTAAGTAGCTTCGTCTAAAGTCAACTGATTAGTTCTAGGTTTGATATTAAAATAAATTTCAGGCTATTAGATTTTTTTTTTTTAAGGGTTATAATTACAATATCAACAACTGTCGAGATTAACAACTAAACGTGCGGCTCAGATATCTACTCCCATAGCGGGAGAATACTACTCCCACAATAAGGGGAGAAAACTACCCACACATACATATTGTGAGAATCGAACCCTTCACCACTGAGGTGAGAGGAAGGTGCACTAACCACTTTACTATAAGTGAATGACCAAATAAATAAAATGAAATATAAAATAGCCAACATATAATTTTTTCACACAAGGTAAATAAATCAAATCATATAATTTTTTCACTGTGTCTTTTTCTTCAAAACGTCTTGAATTTTCTTGGTTTTGCTAAAATCTCCCTCCCATATATATCTTAGCCAATTTATTTTCTTAAAAATTACTGCAACAAAATCTGCGATTGTCATTTTTATCATCAAATATATCTCAAACTGAGACCGAGTCATCAAGAATTTTTAATATCTTCAACATGTACTCCCACTTGAAACAAAATTGATATAGTTTGTTTGATTATGTATTAAACGAAGATAATTAATTGGATTCATGTGATAACCAAATCAAAAAAGAAAGTGAAGCCAAGCCTCAATTGATCAGTAAATGAAGATATTCCAAGTGCGTATAATGAAATTGATGTGCAGTTTATTTAATTTTTGTTTGTACTTCTTTTTCTATTAATTAACCTATTATTATTTTCCTTCGTTATTTCGTATTTATATATTTTATTAATAAATTTATTCTAACCAATGCTTTACTGCTTAGGTTTATACAAGCTTACCTCCTAAAAAAACTAATAAATATAAAAAATTTGTATGGAAAAATTAAACATGCAACGCACGGTCAACCATATGTAGCAAGAAAAATTCATATTGTAAAACGAAAATTAGGTAGTCCAATTATGATTATTTGAGAATGCGACTTTGAATTTGAATGGAGAATCCCAACATTTCAAATGCTCATGGTCCAATTCTGAACCTATATCGGCCAATTTATCCGCTATAATTTTTCCTTCCTTATAGATGTGAGAGAAGAAACCTATGGTGTTCCATTTGTGAAGAATGGAGTTCAAGGAGTAGCTGGAGCTACGTCACCATCAGCTCACGGAGTAAGCTCAAGAGCTGATCAGGCAGCTAGCAAACCATTATATGTGTGCATGCTGCAGGAGTAGCTAGCTCAATATAATGCTGAAGATGATTAGCATCAGAGCATTGTACTAAACAGAAAATTAGAAGAAGCTGTGTTAGTATAGAATTCAAGGTCACGTGTATTGTGGGATCATTAATTAATCAAGCAATGAAATTATATTATTCGGATTCTCAAAACCTACATTATTATATGGCTCTTCTTTCAAGCTAATTAAGAATTTATCTTGGACTTTCATCAAACATCTTTACAATTTTATCAAACACTTGTTTGTACAAGTTTTCACACCACTAGCTAATTTATTATTTTTGAAAAAGGTTATACTACTATATAGAATATGTATAAGGGATATTATCAAAAAGACTCCCAACGAATTCAAATACATCGTTTTACCCCCTATAGTTTTTGTATTTGTCAAAAACACTCCCGCCGTTAATTTTTCCATCCAAAAAGTCAACTTGTTATATTTGACTGTTAAATTGAAGGGTATTAAAGTAATTTAGCAAGTAAAAAAATTTAAAAATTAAATTAATTAATATTTAAATAAACAAATTAATTAGATATTTTGTGAGCTTGTACATGTCACTCGTTTTGTCTTGTGTGGTACAAAACCTAAAAAAACACTATTTGTTTTATCAGGCACCATTTTCATTTTCCCTTTCTTTCCCTTCGGCAATTGTGTGGTCCCTTCTACTTTCTTCTCTTCCATTCGCGCCAAAATCAAAACCTAGAACTTCTTTGACAACAAAAATCAGTCTATTTCGGTCATCAAAGAAGCTTGAAGAAGTCGTTTATGGAGTTCGAGGAACGGTTCGTTGTGGCCGACGAGAAAGGGTTGAAATTTCGAACTTTCTTTCGAAAAAGAGTTGAGGTTAGTTTTTGAAGTCTATTTTGGTTTTTTTTATCTTATTTTTTGTCATTTCGTTGCATGGTACTTTGATTTTGGTTGTATTTAAAATACTGAATCATTTTGAATATGTTTTGACTAAGGGTTCGGAAATATTTGGTCATATAATTTTAAGGGCTTTTTGGTCATATAATTTTAAGGGCTTTTTTGGTCATTTTAATATTTTAATTTTAAGGGTATTGTTGTCATTTCAGTATTTTCTGATGCTTTGGATTATTCACAAGGGCATTGTAGTCATTTTACCCTCTGATGATGTCAGCAGTTAACTTTTTGGATGGAAAAATTAACTTGGGAGTGTTTTTGATAAATAAAGAAACTATGGGAGGTAAAATGATGTATTTGAATTCTTTGGAGGTCTTTTTAATAATATCCCTATGTATAATTATAAGAACAGTTAATGGTCATTGGTTTTCAATTCAGGGTTCATATAAACCAAAGTTTCTAAATGAAGAAATTCAAAATTAAAAAAAGAAGTTTCGATTTCTCTTATAACTATTATTAATGAGTAAATAACGCTCAATTACAGACAGAGTCAATTTTTAGGTTTATTGACAAAGACCCCACCTCCCGTTAGTCAATTTTTGAGTTTTTTTGACAAAGACCTTTCATGATCAACATTTTACTAAGAGTATGGGCGGTCGATGCCTCCACACCATACCTAATTAAGAGAAATAAAACAAATTGGTCATTTTTTTTATTTAGACTTTGAAAGAGAGGAATAATAATAACACGTTTTATATAAACATAAATAATAAAAAGAAATTCTGTTGCTGTTCCAGTTGGATCCTCGTAAAAATATTCACATTTAGAAGATAAATTCAAACTTTGAGTTGAGCATAAATAATATTTTATATCAATGATTAAACTTCTATGAGTGGGCTGGGAGTTGGACCCTGGGGAGAAAATTTTCAATGCTCTTGGTGCGCTCGACTACCGAAATACGACATATGACATAAAAATGTGAGGGAATACACAGTGATGAAGTATACTATTCAATAGGTTTTCGTCTCTTCACTATAAATATAGTACTTTTTTTGTCTTTTATGTTTTGCTTGTAAGAGGATAATTTTGGTTTGTTTGTGCAGGATTCCGATACTATGCGTATACAGATTTATCAACTCAGAATCCTGCGAGTGCATCTGTGATAAAATGAGCGGGCCACGTTCATACGGGCGCCTCTGCTTTTAGCAACATATTTCCAACTCTGGATGCACAGAAACGATGGTTTTGCTCGAACATAGAACCTCCCCCGACTGGTAATCTTTCAACATATTCCAAGTCTTGTTTGTAAACCAAACGCAGCCCACACTTTTTGACTGGATAATAGGCCAACCTATCAGAGCCCTTGAAGATTCCAAAGTCAGCATGAAGGCATCTATCAACCGGTAATTCTTCTAAAAGCTTGCGTGACAAATAGCCGAGCCAGAGGTGATCAGACCTGGCAGTTTCAATTGTAGGGATATGAAAGCTGAAGTCAATGTTAGATGCTGCTGGTGATGATAATGAACATCCAATCGTTCTCCCATTACCCCAATTGTGATCAAATGCTGCACACACGGCAAATCCCATGAATTCATCATTTAACCAGTTGTTACGGAGTCCAAATCCTATTGAATTTCCAATGTTATTACAATGAATGAACCACTCTGGAATTTCAGTTCCCGGAAGACATATATTGAATCGATAAGAATGATGGGAGAGATCCTGTAACATTAGATCATATGATTATTAGCAAAAACATAGAAAAGATAGAGATGCTTGAAATAAAGATGGAAGAGTGAGCATATCACTTTAGTGCTGACATTTATTGAAATTTTTTCTCGACAAACAATGTTAAGTGGATCGACACATGAAATGAAGAAACAAGAAGACAAATTATGACCCTAGAGGGGTGTACAAAAAATAAGGCCATTTTTAGGGCATGGGGGTTCAAGAATTATGTCATTTTTGGGTGCCAATAGCATCACCCTTTGATATCACTATACATGTCGACATATATATTAAGTACCTATAAATACTCAAAACTATAGTAACATAGTATTCATATTTAATTAGCAACTCACTGCATGCTCTAAAGAGAGAAAAGAGAGAGAACCTGAAGGCGCTGTTTCAGCAAGGTAACTGCTAAGTTTTCCTTCCTGCCTTGGTTATTCTCAGTCAATTTGTAACAATTTAAGAAATACAACGTACTCTCTGAAGAAGTGCTTCGTTTTTCTGCACTTGATATTGTTTCCAATGAAGTGCAATCTTCTGCCTCCAAAAAATAGATTTCTGGAGGAAGTTTTGGCAACCATCGAAGCATATGAGATTCATTTAAGCAAAGACGTGTCAGTTTAGGTAGTTGACTGATGCTTTCTGGTAGGCTGACAAAATTGTTTCTGCTTAAATCTAATTCTTCTAGACAGATCAAGGAGCCGAGATCATTGGGGATCATTCCTTCTGAGAGATTGCAGTTGTGGAGATTGAGAATCTGGAGCGACTTCAAATCACATAAGTTGCTCAAAAATCTCACCAAATTCTCGCAGTTGTTCAAATGCAATACAGTAAGCCATTTGAGAAATCCAACTGATGAGTGAATCTCGCGCAATCCTGTACAGCCTTCAAGGTTCAGCTTCTCAAGATTTGGAATACATGTGAAATCTGGGGTGCTGATAAGATTGCATGAATAGCTGAGCTTAATGGTCTTCAATTCCTCAAAATGCTATTACAGACAAAACAGTAAAAATTAATAGAAATCTTGCTCTTCACAATCTATTTGAAAGAAAATTTAAGATAATGTAGGTACCTTTATGCCCTCCCAAATATACACAACATTGCTATTGCACATACTCAGTTTAAAAAGATGCTTTGGCTGGAAACTTGAAGGCAATGACTTTAAAGGGTATCCATGCCATTTGAGATACCGCAACTCATTCGAGAGGTATTCAAGATCATCAGAAATGTAAACGTTGCTGATTTTGAGTAGCCGTAGATTTGTCAAGGTCGAAAATGCTTTACTGGTAATCCCTTGCATTATACGGTGAAGCCCCTTTTCGGACATGTTAATCATTATCCCTTCAACTGCTTCAGTTCCCTAACACGCACAAGTAAAGAACAAGTGAAATTCATAGTAAATATAATAGGAAAAAATAAAATAAAACAAAAGGAGTTACCTTGAAGAATAATATTGAAAGTTCTTACCTTATTTTCTGTCAACACATAAGACACATCCTTGAGTCGCCATAATCTACTCCATTTACCGGGCTCTTTGTGGTTCTGTTCACGAACAATTTCCCAAGCCATTTCTTGCAGCAAATCGTGCATTTCAAGTATATCATATGAAATTGTTACTAGAGATTTTTCAATGAGATTTCCTATTCCAATATCCGGGTAAAGATGGCAACTCCTTAGTATTTTTGTAACTCTATCTTTATTATTTCCTTTAAAGAAACATGCAATATCTAAGAATATATCCTTCTCATTTTGTGTTAGTCCATCAAAAGTTATCCGAAGTGTTCTCAAAATTTTTTTGTTTGGGTAGTCTTGAAGACTATCCAATGCATTTCTCCATTCATTGACAGATCTATCGCACAGAAAGGATCCCAAAACTTCGAGAGCTAATGGAAGTCCGTTGGCATAATCTACAACACTCTCTAAGAGCTTAACATGATCGTTTGTGGGTTGTTTGTGTTTGAAGGCTTTTGTCCTAATGAGTTGGAGAGCATGATATGGTCCCAATCCTCCAATCTTATATTTAACATCAATTCCATGGCTAATCAACACACGCTCATTTCTAGTAGTTATAATAATTCTACTCCCACGACCAAACCAGTCATGATTTCTGGCTAACTTTTCTAATTGTTCTAATTGATCGTCCACATCATCAAGAACAAGAAAAACCTTTTTATGACATAGCCGTTTTCTAATCAAGTCAATTCCTTCATAATCATCACATATGTTCAAATTTTTTTCCTTTAGAACCTTGGAAAGAAGGATTTCTTGTAAATGTGCGACGCCTTTTTTCTCACAGACTTCTTTAACATTGGCAAGAAAGCAACTACCTTCGTATTGATACGAAAGCCTTCGATATACAACTCTAGCAAGGGTAGTTTTACCTATTCCTCCCATACCACAAATGCCAATGAAGCGAATGTCACTCTCATTTCGTTTTAGACGTGAATAAATTTCCTCTGCACGAGATTCTATTCCGAAAAGGTCACTAGGAATACTTAAGAATGTTTGATTTAAACTGGTCGAAATTGTGTCAACAATATCTTCAATCAATATTGCTTCAGACCTGATAAGAAGAATCGTAATTGTAAATTTAATTTGTTGTTAAGTTAAGAATAATGCTAGGTTGTTCAAGATTTATGAACAAATAATGTGGTATGTGAGATTGGGTCAAGGAGGTCAAAAGACATATTAGATTGAATTACATGGAAATTGGTTGAATTTAATTCTTCACAAAACTTGAATAAAATGAACTAATCCAAAAGACTTAAATGGTACCTTTTCTGCAAGTGCCATCCAGCGATATTGGCAACTTTTGTGAGAGCTCTTCTCCACCTTTGCACCTTCTCTTTGCCGAAGTTTGCTTCATGACTATCAAACACTTCCTCGAAGTCTCCTTTCAGTTTTCGTACCTCAGATGGATCTACGTCGTAAAATACAGGAATGACTGTTCGATGATCCTTCTCCTCCGTACACTCAACAATCTTTGCAAGCTCCTCCATACACCACGTAGAAGAAGCATAGTTCTTCGATAAAATAACGATCGAAAATCTTGATTCTTCAATTGCTTCGAAGAGTTCTGATGAAATATCCTTTCCTCTCTCTAGTCTTTCGTCATCCCTAAATATGTAAATCCCTTTACAATCCAAAGCGGCGTAGAGATGATCAGTGAAGGTGTTTCGAGTATCTTCACCTCTAAAACTCAAGAAGACCTCGTATTTCCATTGAATAATATTGCTACAAGATGCAGAAGAAGAAGGTGATAAGGATGGTTTCTGTCTCTTGGAAGCCAATAATGGCAAGTCATCAAGAGCTCTTTTGTTCCCAGACATAACAACGTCTTTAGACAACCTTTTGTTTTGGGAAACCATTAATGCTAAACATTTAAAGCCAAGTACAAATTTCCAAGAAATTTCAAGAATTGATCTTCCATGAACTTTCTTGCCCTCCGCGTGTGGACCCTGTTAGTATAACTAAAAATTAATTGAAGGTAATGCAAGTCTTTCCAGGTCAATTAAGACTTGTTTGACTGGATTTTTAGAAGTCTATTTTTAGCTTTTTAAGTCTAAATTAATACCCTTTTGGAGTGTTTGAATATTTCTATAAAAGAACTTTTATGCTTAAAAACTCTTTCAGGCAAAACTAAAGTATATATATAATTTTTACAGGAAGAGCTTCTAAGAAGTTAAAAATATAAAATAAAAATCCTGTCAAACAGACCTAATCGAGAAAGTCTAAGCGAGTGAAGTGGAACCCAAAAAATGCAATTTTCTAGTGGATCCTTTTTTTCTTCCAAACGTCTTCATTTGTTTGGGGACATCCCCTCTCGAAAGTTGAATTCCCATCTATGGAAATTAGGAATTCCGCGTGTACCTCAGCACTTAGTATTAAACAACTGAATTCTTAACAAAACTATTATAAATATTACATCCCAATGTATTACAATGAATCATTTAATATGATAATATTTTAGATTCAGTTGTATGACACTAAAACAAATATATGCCATTTTTATTTGTTGTCGGATTTTCTTTTGTATATAAAGAATATATTATATCGACACGCACTTTGAAGCTAATTAGTGGTGGTTATGTTTTCGTAAAACTATAAAATTTATGCTTATTACACTAATTGGGGGGTTATTTATATTATAATTTATAATTATATTAATTTATTATTAAATTATAATTCATTTAATATATAATTACTTATTTAAGATTGTCCTAAATTGTTAAAAAATATTTCTAATTTAAAATACAAATATTTATATTTTTTTTTAATTTTTAATAAAATATTCACCAATTTTAATATTATTCTCAAAATATCTATAAAAATTTAAAAGTACGAAATCGACATGGAAATTCTTTGATTGGGGTCTCTTTCATATTTATATTAATTCTTTTCGGTTGAGGCAGACAACTTTGACGACTTTATATATGTATTTCTTTGTTTAGTGCAACCAACCCCACCAATTTTTATTCTCTACGTGGATTCAGAATTTTTTATTTGGATTATTTTTAGATTTGATGCTTCCTTTCTCACCGTCTTCACAAAACAAAACAAAAGCAGAAGCGCATGCATGAAAGTTCAAATAAGAAAACCTAATCTTCTATTCTTTAAAGACAAGGTGGCCCCTAGCTTGGAAATGGGTTGCATGTGTTCATAAAGTAAGTCGAGTAGTTTTTTAATTTCTTATTATATTTTGTTTTTTAATAGTTAATACAAATACTATCCTTATGATTTTTAATTGGATTCCTTTTAACGTGTCTCCTTACATTACGGAGAATTTGTGTGGTTACAAATTCAAAAAAATAAAAATAAAAATTAGAACTTAAAATTTTACAATACACAAGAATTAATGCAGTTTAGTATACATTTAGAAAAATTTATCTATTGGTCGAAAGAGTTTTTTTAATTCTAAAAACTCAATTTGTAAAACCTCTATTTATAAAAGATATACTTGTAGAATATCTATTTAGAGAAATTCTTCCAAACGGATATTTAGTTATGTTATAAGAATATGTTAATATTATTTTTATTAATTTTCATTGGTCTTCAGTATGTTCTAAGAGTACATATTAATATTATTTTTATTAATTTTCATTGGAATAAGGAATTGTGACTTATCTCTGCACATTATGCAATTTTTCAAAAGAGAGATTGGTGGGAAATGATATCTCTTTCAGCTGGTTTTGATGGCACTAGCACCACTTTAATAAAATTGATAGAAATAACACCAATTTATTTGAAAATCTCTTTATACCCTTTATTAAACCAATTTTGCCTTTTTTTTTTTATACAGAAGAGGGCAAAGCCCAGCCGAAACAAAATGAAAGCAAAAACTGAGCCTTGGACTAATCTAGCCTTAGCTAGGTTCCCGCGATCATCTTCAAAAATCAAAACAGCCTGGGAGAGAGGGAAGAGTCTCCAACACATGAACACCAAGGGCCAAGCCATGACCCATGCCAGCCAACCAATTCTGCCTTCTTTTGCCTTATTTGGGGCATTTTCTCCTCTTTTGTCTTATCTCTATCTCATATTTACTCTTTCTTTCTCCTCTCTTTCCTATTCACGAAATCTTCAAACTCTCCCAATCAAAATCCTCTCCATATATCTCTTGTAAAAAAAAGAAAAATAAAAAAAGCTATGGGCATTGCACAAATCAAGAAAGAGTGTATTTTGTCGAGTAAGCAACGCTCTGTGGAAGCTATTGAGATGTTAATATTTATTTTAGAATTAGATTTACATTGATTTCATAGGTGCATTTTTTTTTTTTATATTTATGCTCTTTTTAGTTACCGTGAATTATTTTAGATATCATGAACTAATTAATATTTGCGTGAACTAAATTAGTTATCGTAAACTAATTGTTACTTCAAAAAGCACTCTTGAAGCATGTCCTTTGGCGGACTGTTCTTGATGTAACAGTGCTTGCTCGTTTCGAACCAGTTAATGATGGTTGGTCTTTGAGTTCGAGTTAACATCGGCCGTCTAAATTCGGCAAATGGAGGTAAAAAATTACGGTGACTGTTGAGCTTCTATCTCACGTCCAAGGAAAGGACTGACAGTTCTCTCTCTTTAATGTTTGACCTTTTTTTGTAAAAAAGTTTTCCTTTTATTTTTTTCCTTCTCTTATATGAGGATGGCCCCAAAACACCTTTATTTTCACTAAAATTAATAAAGTGATGTCCTCTGTCCAAAATGACCCCTAAAAACTAGCATTTAAAAATTAAATAGTAGTAGAGTATCTTATTATTTGGACAAATTGTAACAATGACATACTTTTTTTTAGATTACAACTTAATATTTTAAACTAGTATGTTGACTATCAAATTTAATTATTGACTTGTGAAAATGTATAAAATATTTAAACTATCTCTACCTATTAATTATTATAATATTTTTTTAATTAAATATTAAAATTAATGGACAGTATAAATTATATTAAAAAAATAATTAAAAAAATATTTTTTTAACAAAATAAATTATTTTTAAAAAAAAGAAGATATTTGGAAAACTTTTCCATGATCTCTTCCCATTTTCTTAAAAAAAAAATTAACATTGGCCAAGCTCCATTAAATGGAACAATATGCTCCATGTTGTCCAAGACAAATAGAGCTACTCCATTGTTTCAATTTTTTTTTTCTTTTCAGAAATTATATTCTTTAGTTGAATGACAGTTAATTGCGGGTGGAAGTTGGATGTTTTGGTATTGCATTGGCCATGAGAGGTTAAGATATGGAATGCTTCCATCCATGGATCAATCGAGAGATTAGATCTCCACCTTCTTTTTTTTTTTTTAATTGTTTATTTTTATTTTTTATTTAATATAATATCTAATATTTATAAAGATTAATAGACTTTAATGGTTAATCAGTTAGTAAAATCCTGTAAAAGTGATTAAATTGTAATTTAAGTAAAAGTATAATTTTATTACAATTCATCCAAAGATTAGGGTCTTCCATTATAATTTGACCTATATATATATATATAAAAAGCCTCAGCTTGCAAATATTTAGCATTCTCATTTAATTTCTAAATAGAGAGAGAGAGTTTCTCTGAAGTAGATCATGTCTGGGAACAAAAGAGCTCCTGAGTTTCCGTTATTGGCTTCCAAGAGACTGAAATCTTCTTCTTCTTCTTCTGCTGCTTCGTCTAGCAATATTCAATGGAAATACGATGTGTTCTTGAGTTTCAGAGGTGAAGATACTCGCACCAACTTCACCGATCATCTCTACACTGCGTTGGTTGAGAAAGGAATTGTCACGTTCAGGGACGATGAGAGACTTGAGAGAGGAAAGAAAATCAAATCAGAACTCTTGGAATCAATTGAAAAATCAAGGTTTTCTATCATAATTTTATCGAAAAGCTATGCTACTTCGACGTGGTGTTTGGATGAGCTTGCGAAGATTGTTGAGTGTATGGAGACGGAGAATCAAACTGTTTTTCCAATCTTTTATGATGTAGATCCATCTGAGGTAGCAACACAGACAGGAAATTTCAAGAAGGGCTTTGATAAACATGAAGAAGATTTCAAGGATGACATGGAGATTGTTCGAAGGTGGAAAGCCGCTCTCACACAAGTTGGCAATCTCTCTGCAAGATGGTGTTTGCAGGATTACAGGTATTTTAATTTTATTTTTTATTTTTTTATGAATCTGGATGCTCATGCAATTTATTTACTAGATTTCATTCAAATCTGTTGAATAAATATTTTAGTTAATTTGATTCAAGTTTTATTATCAGTTCAATTTAATTGATCCCCTTGTGATTCAGAACCTGCTAAGATGTCAGTTGACTTGACCCAGTATTTTTAATTACATTTTTTTTTGAAAATTTTATCATTGTTGATACTTTGTAAGTATTCATATAATTAAGTTAGATTTAAGAGCTAATTGCATTGACTTCCTCTAAGGTTTTGCCAACTATAAGCGGATTCAATTTTATTGTTTATTGACAAACAACTCTCCTGTCTTTAGTAAAATTTGGTCAAATATAACAATTGATCATGGGAGGTCTTTATCAAAAAATTCAAAAGTTGACTAACGGGAGGGGAACTCTTTATCAATAAATCCAAAAGTTAACTCTGTCTGTAATGGAGTAAACCTTAGGGGAGCTAGACATTATTTATTCTAGATTTAATTATATGTTTTTTTTATTATATTTTTGAATATAGATACTTCTATTGATTTTCATTTCAAAGCAGCAGGAACCAAATATAAAGATAGGGGTCAAGATAAAATATTGAACATGTTAAGAACATTAATAATTAATTTAATTACAAATTTAATATTTTTCATTTTCTTTTACATATATGGTTACTGCTTTTCTTCACAGTTCTGAAGCAAAATTGATCAAAGTTATTGTTGACGACATTTGGAGAAGATTGAACGGAACATTCTCAAGGTTTGCTGGGGACCTTGTCGGAATGGATTGTCGTTATGAAGAAATCTATCATCTCTTAGAACCAGTATTGAACGATATTCGTTTCATTGGCATTTCTGGAATGGGAGGAGTGGGTAAGACCACACTTGCTAGAGTTGTATATGAAAGCCTTTCAAATTATTATGATGGTAGTTGCTTTCTTGCTGATGTTAGAGAAGTCTCTGGGAAAAAAGGTTTAGTTCATTTACAAGGAATACTTCTTTCTAAAGTTTTAAAGGAAACAGATTTTAACATATGTGATGATCATGAAGGCATCAATTTGATTAGAAGGTGGTTACGTCGTAAAAGGGTCCTTATTGTGCTTGATGATGTGGATGATCAACTACAACAATTAGAAAAGTTAGCAGGAAACCATGATTGGTTCGGTCCTGGAAGTAGAATTATCATTACAACCAGAAATGAGCATGTGTTAGTCAGCCACGGAATCAGTAATATATATAATGTTGAAGGATTGAAACATGAGGAAGCTCTTGAGCTCTTTCATTTGAAAGCCTTCAAATGCAAACAACCAACAAATGATCATGCTCCACTCTTAGAGAATGTTGTGCATTACACGAAAGGACTTCCCTTAGCCCTCATAGTTTTGGGGTCCTTTTTGTGCGATAGAAGTGTCCATGAATGGAAAAGTGCCTTCGATAGATTAAAAGAGTATCCTAATGAAAGAATTTTGAATATACTTCGAACAAGTTACGATGATCTGAACCAAAATGAGAAGGATATATTCTTAGATATTGCATGTTTCTTTAAAGGAAATAACAAAGATCGAATCACAGAAATATTGAATAGTTGTGATTTTAACTCAGATTTTGGAATAAGGGTTCTCATTGAAAGGTCATTAATAACTATTTTAGATAACAAAGTGTGCATGCATGATTTGTTGCAAGAAATGGGTTGGGAAATCGTTCGAGAAAAACACCCTAATGAGCTTGGCCAATGGAGTAGGTTATGGTTAACTAATCATGTGCAAGACGTGTTGGCAAAAAATACGGTAATTCTTCTAGAATTCTATGTGATATTTCAGTTGAAACAGTTTATACATTATTTATAATTTCATTAGAAGCAAAAACATTACAGTAGAATGTAATTGATTATGCAACTCACTCTCCTCTTTAATTTTAATATCAGGGAACACAAGTTGTTGAAGGTATTGTGGTTGACATGCGTAAACAACAAGGGATTGTTCAATTGAATGGAAAATCCTTTTCAAATATGGGCAATTTAAGGCTACTCAAAATCAGTAATGTTCAACTTTCTGATGACCTTGAATATCTCCCAAATGAGTTGCGGTTACTCAAATGGCGTGGATACCCTTTGTATACATTGCCCTCAAGTTTCGAGCCAAAAAAGCTTTTTGAACTCAATATGTGTTACAGCAATATAAAATACCTTTGGAAGGGCGAAAAGGTAAATGCACACTTAATTTCCTTCATAATAATATAACGTTACATATCAAAAATGGTTTACCCTTTTTTTTTTTTGACAGGTTTTTGAGAAGTTAAAAGCCATTAAGATGTGTTACTCTCGGAATCTTATTGTAACACCGAACTTTACAATGGTTCCAAATCTTGAAAGGCTAGATCTTGAAGGTTGTACAAGATTGATTGAGGTCCACGAATCAGTTGGATTTCTCAACAAGCTGACTATATTGAATTTGAAAAACTGCCAAAATCTTGTGAGATTTCCAAGCGATGTAAGTGGTCTGAAATCTCTAAAGATTCTTGATCTAAGTGGCTGCTCGAAACTAGAAAAACTTCCCGAAAACTTGGAGGGGATCGAGTGCTTGGAGGATCTAGATGCTGGTGGGACTGCAATAAGACAAGTACCATCCTCCATTTCCAGGTTGACAAATCTTAGAAAACTATCTTTTCGTGGATGTAAAGGAGAACCACCCAAAACCTTGAGTTCTTTTATCTGGTCTCTGTTGTCACCAAAAAGAAATCCAGATTGCATGGGTTTATTGTTGCCTTCTCTCACAGGTTTAAGCTTTTTGAGAACATTAGATCTCAGTGACAGCAATCTTTTGGAAGGAGGAATCCCGAGTGATATTGGCTCTTTATCGTCGTTGGAAGAATTAAATCTAAGCAAAAACAAATTTATTAGCCTACCAGAAAGCATCAGTCAACTATCCAAACTTAAAATTCTTTTCATGGAGAAATGTCAGAGACTTAAGTCATTGCCAAAGCTTCCACCAGAAATTACTTTTGTAGGGACAGAGGATTGTACTGCGCTGGAAACAATAACGTCGAGTGCAATGGAGCCAAGCAATTCTCAATGTGTTGCACTACATTTTTTCAACTGCTTTCGACTGGTTGACAATCATGGCAAGGAAAATAGCCTGGCTGTTTTGCTGCTGAGCCACCGCCTTCAGGTATGTTTGTAATTTTTCTCTAACTTTTGGACAAGGGTTCTATAAAGTTAAAGAGCCATTGTTCGATTCAGACATAATTATATTCGGGATATCGGACGTTAGAATGTCTCTCGTATATAAGTGTGTACATCTGGATGCACTTCAATTTAATTAGACTATTTTTAGTACTAATCAACTGCTGAAATATTGAACACATTAGTTTCTTGATCACGTTACAGGAAATCTCCAATCGTTCTACTCAGTTTCATATTTGTTTACCAGGAAGCGAAATTCTAGAGTGTTTTAGGCATTGGAGTGAAGGAGATGAAGTAAAAATCGGACTATCTCCCAACTGGTTTAATGATGAATTCATAGGATTTGTTGTATTTGCGGTGATTTCTAACCCTGCTAATGTAAATGAATTTGAGGTTCGTTGTTCCATTACCATAAAGGCAAGAAGCTATATCTTTGGCTTTGCCATCTCTAGTTTCACAGCTATGCAATCTGATCACCTTTGGCTAGGCTATCTGCCACTCGAGGAGATTAAGAAGAAAGATCCTGATCACACAGAGAATCTAAGCATTGCTAGTTGCATTCATTCCACATTCCTATTCATAGGCAGAGGATACAACTACGGTGATGGAAATATGGTGAAAAGGTGCGGGATTCGACTAGTTTACAATCAAGACTTGGAACACTTTGATGGACTACAATCAACAATGGAAGATTCTGTTTTTGAGCAAAACCATGATGTTTGCATCCCTACCCGTAACTCAGTTGATTTTATGATGGAGACGCCTGATATCCTAAAAGGCAGCATCAAAAACTGGTACAACAGATCAATGCCATAGTTTTAATTATACATGTAACGCATAGCTTTCTCTGGTTGGAGTACTGCTTCTCTTTGATTGATCATATCAACTAGTGGTGGTACTGTGTATATATACATTGAAAAATATCAGTACTCCTAGATACATTATATATATATATATATATATATATATTGATGATTATTTTTTAGTTGTTCAGTTGCTATGCCAATAGTGCCGAGATTGCATCAGGGTTCGACTAATTAGTGATTGATTTCGATTCCGCAATATCGCTGCTTCATCTTATTAATGAAATTAATATTGGAATAGACTTGCTACCGAATCTGAGATTGGCCCCCATACATGTTAGGATTTTAACTTGTATTTCTAAAGTGAACGAATCAAATTTAAGTCAAACGTAGAATAAACCGTATTTGATTGATGTAGATTAAAAATCGATAAAAGAGGAGATCGAGACAAAAATAACGGTAAAAACGGCAGCAGAAAATAATACTGGATGCACCGTCGGAATAACTTTTTTTATAGAGCCATCCACACATATATTTATATATATATATATATATATATATATATATATATATATATATATATTTGTGTGTTCATTTGCACAGAATTCATGTCTAAAAAATACCGCTGGGGTCTCTTAAAAGGAATATATCGTTTCACATCATCGGTATTCAGTGAACTCTTTACGGAGGCTAGTTTTTCAAAAAGGTGCAAATTTGAAAAATACACACAATCACAAATGGACAATCTTCTAAATATATATTAAAAAACTGTTTTTTTTAATATATATTTAGAAGATGGGACACACACATGAAGTAATGTTTATATCTGTCATAAAAATAACTTTTTTTTTATTTTTATTTATTTTTTAGAAGACAATTTAAACTTAATTTTTTTAAAAAGTGTAGTTATAAATTTAAAGTATTGAAATCTATTGAGTGAGGTCAACTATTATATGTGCAATTTAAGTGTCTATTTTAATAATTAAAAAGTATCTACTCTAACAATATATGAGGATAAAACCTTTTACACATACCAGTAAATACACATAATATAAGTTGAGCTCCACCACTTAACGTTGAAGAAGAATTGTATTAACCACTTAAATTATGGGTTGATTTACAAAAGAAATTTAGTTTAATTGAAAAGTATATTTAGCATCGGACATTATGTATCGTATCATAAAATTTTTATTTTTCAAAGTATAAAAGTTTTTACAACTTTATTTTTATTCAAATTTGTACCAACACAACAAATACTCTTAAATTAGTATTTTTTGTAAAACAAAAATAATAGAAAAAATTATAATAGAGTCCCTTGACATTTGGTCATATTCATGGTTCTAAAAATCGGTCCAGGCGACCGCCTAGGCACTAGGCTGCTGCCGGCCGCCTAGGAAATGGCCTGTTTAGCCAGGTTAGGCAGCCGGCCACCCAGGTGGCCGAATCGGCCTCCGCGATCGCCAAGCCATGGAGAATGAGGCCGCCTAGGCGGCCGATTCTGTCTCTGCGACCGCCTAGACGGCCTAGGTGGCCGAGGAGATAGTTTTTTTTCCTTCTGATTTTCTCGAAGTGGTGCTCATTGTCAGACATGACTTTGCTTGATGTTTCTCTCTCCTTCTCTGTGTTAAAAATGAAGAGGCAGAGTTTGTATAGGTTGGTTGTCTCACTTTGTTGGTCTTTGTATTTCTTTTTTGTATTTTTTTTTCCCACTTCAGAAAGACTTTGAGAGGCTATTGTTTGTTTAACCATGATTAAGATGTGGTAGAATTCTGGCGTTGGATCTCTGTCTTTGAGTTTAACTCAGCATCCAACTCGTCACACTATCTATTTCTTTTTTCTTTTAAAAAAAAAAACAAAAATTATTTTTTTATATAAACTTTTACACAAATTAAATATTAATATACTAATTTTTAGGGCATATTAGGGTTCTCTCATAATCTGCCAATACCACCCACTTTGATATTAGATATTTCAAAGCATTAACTTTTTTTTCTTTTATTTTATAAATATGGTTTGTGCTGCATGTTTTTTTTTTTTTTTTTTTTTTAGAATTTTCCGATGTTGTTCGTTACACCCAACTTCTCTAGCTACCACTAATTCATAGCTCAAAATAAGTACATGAATCAATGTTGCAAGAAAAACATCAACCTCATAAAAAGAATGTATTGAAAATAGCTAACAAGAAATAAACTATTTGACCAACTAATATTTTGCCATCCATGTCCTGTAGATTTTTTTTGAACTGAAAAGTAGTTGATTACAATATCGTTGTATCCATCTTTTATTTCAATCACTAAGGTCCATGTTTGGAATGTTAGGTGTTTGGAATCACTTATTTGTTTGAAATGATTTAATTTCATATTATTTAGAAGTTATATAGAAATTTTTTTCAAGTGGTCAACGCTGCGGTCAATACGTTAACCGTTGACCACTGAAGAATCGCCTAGGCACCGATTAATTGGTGCCTAGCCAAAAAATCGCTAGGCGCTACCCCGCTGCCTAGGTAGCGCTTAGCGATTTTTAGAACACTAGTCATATTATAATGAAATTGCGTTTTCCTTAAACTACAACTACGACCTCGGGTAATTATCATTGGTCTGTAATGTATTTTAAAAAATTATTTTTTGATTTATTTTTATTTTTTTAACTCACATGGTTCCTATCTTTTTTAAAACATATCAATTTAATCCTTATTATCAAAATTTTGACGAACAAACCTGACATAAAGTATAAATTAACCATTGTACCTTTTTTTATTATTAAATTATTAAATTAGAATGACGCTTTTATCTTTTAATTTTAACAACTTTAATTATCTGAATAGTCCAATAAAAAAATTAATATATGTTATAAAATTTAATTTGTTTTTAAAAAATACTTAAAAATAATAAAATAAATATGATAAAATTATTAAAAAT
Organism: Xanthoceras sorbifolium; assembly: GCA_003430845.1. Lineage (NCBI taxonomy): Eukaryota > Viridiplantae > Streptophyta > Magnoliopsida > Sapindales > Sapindaceae > Xanthoceras > Xanthoceras sorbifolium. The sequence continues at coordinate 574,535 of CM010617.1, forward strand.
AAATTTTTTATAAAAATTTGAAAAATATTAGAAGTAATATTTTGTATTAAAAATAAAATAAAATTCAAAATTGAATACTTATAAAACTCAAAATTCAATAATTTAATACACACACATGTATATATATATATAATAAATTTATATAAATTGCAATTTTATTATTATATTTTTATTTTTATAATATAATAATAATAAATGTATATAGATTATAAAAATAATTTTATTATTATATTATATTTTTATAATATATATTATACACTAAAATATGTATATATAATATTTTAATATTTTATTTTTTAATTAAAATTTTAATATATATATAATTTTAAATTTTATAAGCACTCAATCTTAAATTTTATTTTTATTTTAAATAAATGATGTTATTTTTAAGTATCTTTTAAAAATTAATTTAAATTTTTATAATAAATATTAATTTTTTTATTAAACTATTCAAATAGATAAAATAGTTAGAATGTAAAAAATTAGAGGGTAATTTAATAAAAAAAGGTAAGATGATCAGTTTATATTTTATATTAGGTTTGACAGTTAAAATTTTAGTTATAGAAATTAGATTGATATATTTTAAAAGTATTAGGAACTATATAAGTAAAAAAAAAAAAAAAAAAAATTAAAAATTAATATTTTTAGATAAATTAAGGATAATAGTTTAAGAAAAAATTTGATGTTATTGTAATATAACTGATTATTAAGATATTTTATTGAAATTTGTCCTAAATAATATAAACATGCCACTGTTAATGGGCTTCACGTGCTGTAGTCAGTAGTCTTCACACAGCTTTGTCTCCACTTTTGGTCCTAGTAAGACACTAAGCAGTCAACAACTGATTATTATATATCTGCAGAACAGAAGCTTCAAAAAGTCTTCAATGGCTTCCAAGCTGCGCAAGCAGAAATCATCTTCATCTCTTGCTTCTACTAGTATTCATCAATATAACTACGACGTGTTCTTGAGTTTTAGATTCGAAGATACTCGGAAGAACTTCACTGACCATCTATATGCAGCTTTAGATCAGAAAGGGATTTACGCATACGAAAGACATGAAAGAGGAAACGAAGTCTCATCATCATCAGAATGCTTAGAAGCAATTGAAGAGTCGAGGTTTTCCATCGTAATTCTGTCGAAAAACTACGCTTCTTCTATATGTTGCTTGGATGAACTTGCAAGGATTGTTGAGTGCATGGAGATGAAGAATCTTTCTGTTTTGCCAGTTTTTTACGATGTAGATCCATCTGAGGTACGAAAACAAAAAGGAGATTTCAAGAAAGTGTTTGATGAACACCAAGAAAATTACAGCAAGAAGAAGGTGCAAAGGTGGAGAGAAGCTCTCACACAAGTTGCCAATCTCTCTGGATGGCATTTGCAGGGCAGGTATCATTGATTTATCTTCTTCGTCTTTTTTTTTTTTTAATATTGAATGCAATTTGACTTGTTTATTGTTTCTATTGAATGCAATTTGAGTTTCAATTAGGCAATTAAAGAGCATGTATAAATTACCATTTTTCGCAGGCATGAAGCGAAATTAATCAAAGAAATTGTTGATTTAACTTTGAGAAGATTGAACCGAACAATCTCGAGTGTTGTTGGGGAGCTTGTTGGAATAGATTCTCGTGTAGAGGAAATTATTTACGAGTATTTAGAACCGGGATTGGATGACATTCGTTTCGTTGGCATTTGGGGAATGGGAGGAATAGGTAAAACAACAATTGCTAGAGTTGTATATACAAAGCTTTCGGATCAATATGACGGTAGATGTTTTCTTGCCGATGTTAGAGAAGAGTCGGGGAGAAGAGGTGTTGTTTATTTACAAGAAATGCTTCTTTCCAAGGTCTTACAGGAAACAAATTTAAACATATGTGATGATCACGAAGGAATCAATTTGATTAGAAGACGGTTGTGTCAGAAAAGAGTGTTTATTGTTCTGGATGATGTGGATGATCAATTGAAACAATTAGAAAAGCTTGCTGGAAATCGTGATTGGTTTGGCTCCGGGAGTAGAATCATCGTTACAACCAGAAATAAGCATGTGTTGATCAGCCATGGAGTCAATAATATATATAAGGTTAAAGTATTGAATCATGGTGAAGCTCTCGAGCTCTTCCGTTTGAAAGCTTTCAAATACAAACAACCTTCAAAAGATCATGATCTTAAGCTCACAAATAGTGTCATAAACTATGCAAAAGGGCTTCCGTTAGCTCTTAAAGTTTTGGGATCTTTCTTATGTGATCAAAGTGCTAATGAGTGGAAAGTTGCTTTGAATGGACTACAAAAAGTTATCAATCAAGAAGTTTTGAAACTACTTCGAATAAGCTATGATGGGTTGGAGAAAATAGAGAAAAAAATATTCCTAGATATTGTTTGTTTCTTTAAAGGGAAGGACAAAGATCGAGTTGTGAAATTATTAAATAGTTTCTACCCAGATATTGGACTAGAAGTTCTCATCGAAAAATCTCTACTAACTATTTCAAATAACAATGTATTGATGATGCATGATTTAGTACAAGAAATGGGTTGGGAAATTGTTCGTGAACAACACCATAATGAGCCTGGTAAATGGAGTAGACTGTGGCTGTGTAAGGATGTCTATCATGTGTTGACACAAAATATGGTAAGAGTTTTTTCCATCAGAGAATATGATGAACTTGTGTATTTACATTTCGGTTTACTTTTTTCTACATATATTGATTATGCTTTTCACTCTCCTTTTCTTTATTATTAGGGAACACAAGCTGTTGAAGGTATAATGCTTGACATGCCTAAAAAGGAGATCATCCACTTGAGTGGTAACTCCTTTTCAACCATGAGAAATCTAAGGCTACTCAAAATCAGCAATATTCGCTTTTCTAATGAGCTGGAGTACCTCTCAGATGAGTTGCGGTATCTGAAATGGCACGGATACCCTTTGAAGTCATTGCCTTCAAATTTCCAGCCAAAGCATCTTTTTAAACTTGATATGTGCTATAGCAACATTCAATATCTATGGAAGGGCATAAAGGTATGTACTATACTTTCATTTCTTGTTGTGGATTGTGAAGTTCATCGAAGCAAGCTTTTTTATTAATTGATTGTTTTCTAGCAGCATTTTGAGGAGCTGAAAACCATTAAGCTCAAAAACTCCCACAACCTTATCAGAACCCCAGATTTTACAGGTCTACCAAATCTTGAGGGGCTGGATCTTGAAGGATGTACAAGACTGCTTGAGGTCCACCCATCAATTGGATTTCTCAAACAGTTAAATGTGTTGAACCTGAAAGGCTGCAAAAATATTGTGATTTTCCCAAGCGATGTATGTGGATTAAAATCTCTCAAGATTCTTAATCTCTATGGCTGCACCAAACTAGACAAACTTCCCCATGACTTGGAGGAGCTTGAGTGTTTGGAGGAGCTTGATGTAGGTGCGACTGCAATACAAGAAGTACCATCCTCCATTGTAAAATTGACCAACCTGAAAAAATTATCTTTCTCTGGATGTAAAGGAAAACCCCACAAAAGCTTGAGTTCTTCTATCTGGTCATTGTTGTTTCCAAGAAGATTTCTAGATTGCAAGGGTTTGTTATTGCCTCCTCTTGCAGGTTTATGCTTCTTGAAAACATTAGATCTCAGGAATTGTAATCTTTTGGAAGGAGAAACCTTGAATGATCTTGGCTCTTTAGTCTCCTTAGAAGAATTAAATCTAAGTGGAAACAGATTTGTTAGTCTACCAGCAAGCATCAGTCAACTTTCTAAACTAAAAATTCTTTGCTTGGAGAAATGTCAGTGGCTTCGGTCATTGCCTCAGCTTCCACCAGAAATAGTTTTTGTAGGAGCAGAAGATTGTACTTCGCTGGAAACACTATCAAATGCACTAGAACTAAGTGCTTCTCATGCCATTGCACTGCATTTTTTCAATTGCAACAAATTGGTTGAGAATCAGCTTGGCAGGAAAAACAGCTTGGCAGTTGTGTTGCTGCAACGTTGGCTTCAGGTCTCTCTCTCTTTTTCTTTTGTAAATCTTTGATTTATCATAGTACTTACTGTATTTCCAGCATTTCTCTGTTTATGCTTGTAAACAATCATTGACCTCATGTTGCAGGAACACCCCAATCCTTTTCAATTTCATATTCGTCTTCCAGGAAGTGAAATTCCAGAGTGGTTTGATCGCTGGAGTAATGCATGTTCAGCAGAAATAAACCTGTCTCCCAATTGGTTAAATGATGAATTCATAGGATTTGCTATGTGTGCTGTGTTTGCAATCTCTGATCATTCGGATGAAGTCGAGATTCATTGTGCAATGACCATCAACACATGTCTGTTTAAGTTCAGCTTTGCTATTCCTTGTTTCACAACAGTTGAATCCGATCACCTTTGGCTGGCCTATTTATCACGCTGGATGTTTGAGAGTGGTAGCAGAGACCAAATAAGTACTAGCAAACATGTTCGTGCTCACTTTCGAATCATTGGTCGAGATAAAAAAGAATGCAGTTCTTCAGTAAAAAGCTGTGGGATCCGTCTAGTTTACAAGCGAAATGTGGAATATCATTTCGAGGAATCATCAGGATCGGACAGTGCTACTACTATAGCTGATGATCAGCAAAACCATGATAGTTGTTGTGACTTGGAATGGATGTCTTTTACAGAGATTCATATGCCTGATATACTACTCAGGAGCAGCATCAGAAAACCATATAGTAGAATGCAGCAGATTTTTGATGATGAGCAGGAAGACAACAGAGAAAGTAATCAAGTTCATGATTTCAATGATGGAAATAGTGATGCAGATGTTAATAATGAGGATTCATGCCCTGCAAAAAAAAGGAGAAAAACAAACAATTAATATAATTAAGACAGGTTAGTATAAGGTATTGATTTAATTTATAAATGAGATTCTCATTTCATTTGTTTAACTACAAAACCTTAAGCAATTTATTGCATCTACAATGATTAATAGTTTTTCTGTTGTTCTAGCAGGGAGTAAATTTTGTGGATATTTTATGTTTTAGTTTAGTAACTTGAAAATTGCTCTTCTTTTGGGCTCCACCCCACTTGCTTTAGGCTTTATAATTAACTTACTCGGGAGGAGGAAGAGGAGGAGCAGGAGGAGAATTGGAGGTGGAGGAGAACCAGCCATTGATAATTTGTTTCACAGGAACTTGGTGAAGCATAAAGTCTCTATGAACAAATGTCCCTTTGTTGTAAATCAGAGGGACTAATTACCCAAACTAAATTCGTATATGCTAAGTTGTAATTACCAGGTAAGCTATCGAGCAATCTACAAGCCCCTCTTCCTCTAGCTCCGCATATAGTTTCTCCCTCTGCCTCTAGCTCTGCATATAGTTTCCCATCTCCTAGTGCAGCCGAACCATCTACTTCTCGAAGACCATTTCCCAGGAATCCAGATAGTCAGTCGCTTACTTGAGGAAGCGAAGCTATGTAGGCACAATGGAGCAGTTCTTTGTTCTGAACTATTCCACTAATTTGTTCAGTCAGTAAGTACATCCCTTTTGGGACCTTCTTAACCATAGCAGGCTCGCACTCTCCATGCACATAATAATATGGCACATACTAATATTTTGGATAGATCGGTGTGGCGCTTTAACGGCCCTGCGTTTTCCTGATTTTTCATGAGTGCTCTAGAGATGCCTACCTAAGCTCTCATCAGAATCAACCAGTTCCAAACTCTTATAGGTGAACCTCCATCAAGTGTGTACTGCAGTTTTTACATCTGAGTTTCAATGCATATTATTTTAATTCATATGAATAAGAGACTGGCACAATAAGTTAAAGAACAAGCAGCATAAACATCCGAGTTTCAATGCATAATATTTTAATTCATAGTGTAAATCCTGCTCTAGTGCAGGTGTTTGATGAAAAATAGAAAGTGTTTGTTGTAAGCCTTGAAAGAACAAGCTAGCAAGAACAAGAGAAAACTATGATGAACAACAATGGAGGAAAATCTAAAAAGCATTAAAGAATAAGCAGCATAAATGTAGTAAGTCTTGATAGTATTCCCTGCTTAATTACATGTACAAAAGAACAGTACTAGCTAGTTGAAATGATCACAGAGAAACAAATCCAACTAGAAGAAAAAGAAAAATCTAGTAGTTGCATAATTAAACTATGGCATTCTATTGTACCAGTTTTTGATGTTGCCTTCTAAGACACTAGGCGTTTCCATATGAAGCTGACTTATACTGGAAGCATTACAAACGTCGTGTTTTTGCTCGAATATAGAATCTTCCATAGCTTGTAGTCCCTCATCAAAATTTTCCAAGTCTTGTTTGTAAAGTAGACGAATCCCACACCTCTTTACCGTATTTCCATTCCAGTATGTGTATTCTCTGCCTATGAATAAAAATTCAGCATGAATGCAGCTAGCGATGCTTAGATTTTCACTCTGATCAGAATGCCGCTTATTAATCTCCTCGAGAGACACATAGCCCAGCCAAAGGTGATCGGACTCCATAACTGTGAAACTTGCGATGGCAAACCCAAAGACATAGGTTCTTGCCTTCATAGTAAAGGAACAACGAACCTCAAATTCATTTACATTAGTAGGGTTTGAAATCACTGCAAATACAACAAATCCTATAAATTCATCATTAAACCAGTTGGGAGATAGTCCGATCTTTATTTCATCTCCTTCACTCCAATGCCTAAAACACTCTGGAATTTCGCTTCCTGGTAAACAAATATGAAACTGAGTAGATCGATTGGAGATTTCCTGTAATAGGATCAACCAAACTAACATGTTCAATTTTTCTATCAGCATAGTCTAAATCGAAGTGTGTACATTAGTATATAGATACACATTCATACAAACATACCTGAAGGCGGTGTTTCAGCAGCAAAACCGCCAGGCTATTTTCCTTGCCTTGATTGTCAACAAGTCTAAAGCAGTTGAAAAAATGTAATGCAACACATTGAGAATTGCTTAGCTTTATTGCACTTGACATTATTGTTTCCAACTCACTACAATTCTCTGTCCCTACAAAAGTTATCTCTGGTGGAAGCTTTGGCAATGACTTAAGCCTCTGACATTTCTCCATGAAGAGAACTTTAAGTTTGGAAAGTTCACTGATGCTGTCTGGTAAGCTAGCAAATTTGTTTTTGCTTAGATTTAATTCTTCCAACGACGATAAAGAACCAATATCAGGCGGGATTCCTCCTTCTAAAAGATTGCAGTCACTGAGATCTAATGTTCTCAAAAAGCTTAAACCTGTGAGAGAAGGCAACAACAAACCCATGCAATCTGGATTTCTTGTTGGCGACAACAAAGACCAGATAAAAGAACTCAAGGTTTTGGGTGCCTCTCCTTTACATCCACGAAAAGATAGTTTTCTAAGGTTTGTCAACCTGGAAATGGAGGATGGTACTTTTCTTATTGCAGTCCCACCAGCATCGAGATCCTCCAAGCACTCGATCCCCTCCAAGTTTTCAGGAAGTTTTTCTAGTTTCGAGCAGCCATTTAGATCAAGAATCTTTAGAGATTTCAGACCACTGACATCACTTGGAAATCTCACAAGATTTTGGCAGTTTTTCAAATTCAATATAGTCAGCTTGTTGAGAAATCCAACTGATTTGTGGACTTCAGTCAATCTTGTACAACCTTCAAGATCAAGCGTTTCAAGATTTGGAACCATTGTAAAATCTGGAGTTACAATAAGATTCCGAGAGTAACAGAGCTTAATGGCTTTCAACTTCTCAAAAACCTGTCATAAAAAAAATAAATAAATAAAGGTAAACAGAAATAAAATAGGCTAACGTTTTGAGGGATTTGAACATTAAACTTCTAGGGTCAAACTAAATTCTGATACCATATCAGTAACCAACAGACCTAAAGTTTAAGCCGTTGCGAAATAACCCAACTAAATATATAAGACTCCCTAAAAAGGTTAACATTAAGATACACGTTAACGATCAATATGAACATTAAATATTAACTAAAAACAAATTACAGACTTTCAAAAATTTTGAAAAGACAAATTTTTTGCTTTTAATTAATATGTAATGTAACCTATTAATGTGTGGCCTTACAAGACCCTTAAAAAATTGCTTCTATATATGAACTTTACACAATCTAATCAAGGAATAATGTGATTTTACCTTTATGCCCTTCCAAAGGTATTTTACATTGCTGTAACACATGTTGAGTTTAAAAAGTTTCTTTGGCTCGAAACCTGAGGGCAATGTATGCAAAGGGTATCCACGCCATTTGAGTAACCTCAACTCATTTGAAAGATATTCAAGCTCATCAAAAAGTTGAACATTACTGATTTTAAGTAGCCTTAGATTGCCCATATTTAAAAAGGATTTTCCATTCAATTGAAGAATCCCTTGTTGTTTAGGCATGTTAATCATAATACCTTCAACAGCTTGTGTTCCCTATAAAATAAAATTGAAGAATGAGCGAATTATATATACTGTAAAAGTTTGGTTTATCTGAAAATACAACAACAAAAATAAAATATAATTACCATATTTTTAGCCAACACATTATGAACATGATTAGGCAACCATAATCTGCTCCACTTGCCAGGCTCATTACGATGCTGTTCACGAACGATTTCCCAGCCCATTTCTTGCAACAAATCATGCATCCACAATTTGGTCTCCGATATAGTTATCAAAGATTTTTCAATGAGAACCGTTATTCCAAAATTGCAATTATTCGATAGTTCAATGATTTGATGTCTGTCCTTTCCTTTAAAGAAACATGCAATATCCAAAAATATATCCTTCTCATTCTGGTTTAGGTCATCATAACTTATACGAAGTACGTTCAAAATCGTTTCATTAGGATACTCTTTTAATCTATCAAAGGCACTTTTCCATTCATGCACACTTCTATCACACAAAAAGGACCCCAAAACTATGAGGGCTAAGGGAAGTCCTTTCGTGTAATGCACAACATTCTCTAAGAGCGGAGCATGATCATTTGTGGGTTGTTTGCATTTGAAGGCTTTCAAATGAAAGAGCTCAAGAGCTTCCTCATGTTTCAATCCTTCAACGTTATATATATTAGTGATTCCATGGCTGATCAATACATGCTCATTTCTGGTTGTAATGATAATTCTACTCCCTGGACCAAACCAATCATGGTTTCCTGCTAACTTTTCTAATTGTTGTAGTTGATTATCCACATCATCAAGCACAATAAGAACCCTTTTACGACATAACCACCTTCTAATCAAATTGATGCCTTCATGATCGTCACATATATTCAAATCTATTTCCTTTAAAACTTTAGAGAGAAGTATTCCTTGTAAATGAACTATACCTTTTTTCCCATAGACTTCTCTAACATTGGCAAGAAAGCAACTATCACCATAATAATCTGAAAGCTTTTCATATACAACTCTAGCAAGAGTGGTTTTACCTACTCCTCCCATTCCACAAATGCCAATGAAACGAACATTGTTCATTCCTAGCTCTAAGCGACGGTAGATTTCTTCATAGCGAAATTTCATTCCAACAAGGTCGACCCAAGCAAACCTTGGGAATGTTCCGTTCAATCTTATCCAAATGTCGTCAACTATAACTTTGATCAATTTTGCTTCAGAACTGTGAAGAAAAGCAGTAATCAAATATGTAAAAGAAAATGAAAAATATTAAATTGGTAGTCAAATTAATTATTAATGTATATTATTAACGAACAATATTTGATCTTGACCCCTATATCTATATATTATTAATGGCTCCTGCTGCTTTGAAATGAAAATCACTGATAAAATACTGGGTCAAGTCAACTGACATCTTAGGATCTGAATCAAATTGAACTGATAATAAAACTTGAATCAAATTAACTAAAATATTTATTCAACATATTTGAATGAAATCTAGTAAATAAATTGCATGAGCATCCAAATTCATAAAAAATAAAAAATTAAATTAAAATACCTGCAATCCTGCAAACACCATCTTGCAGAGAGATTGCCAACTTGTGTGAGAGCTGCTTTCCACCTTCGAACCATCTCCATGTCATACTTGAAATCTTCTTCATGTTTATCAAAGGCCTTCTTGAAATTTCCCGTCTGTGTTCCTACCTCAGATGGATCTACATCATAAAAGATTGGGAAAACAGTTTGATTCTCTGTCTCCATACACTCAACAATCTTCGCAAGCTCATCCAAACACCACGTCGAAGTAGCATAGCTTTTCGATAAAATTATGATAGAAAACCTTGATTTTTCAATTGATTCCAAGAGTACTGATTTGATTTTCTTTCCTCTCTCAAGTCTCTCATCGTCCCTGAACGTGACAATTCCTTTCTCTACCAACGCAGTGTAGAGATGATCGGTGAAGTTGGTGCGAGTATCTTCACCTCTGAAACTCAAGAACACATCGTATTTCCATTGAACATTGCTAGAAGCAGCAGCAGAAGACGAACAAGAAGATCTCAGTCTCTTGGAAGCCAATAACGGAAACTCAGGAGCTCTTTTGTTCACAGACATGATCTACTTTAGAGAAACTCTCTCTTTTGGAAGCCAATATTTAGAAATTAAATGAGAATGCAAAAGATTTGCTATTTTTTTCAACAAGTTTCAAGAATTACAGAGTGTGCAGTGATTAGTCACAAATTCTGTTTTGTATTTCAGTGGAAGTTAACATGTAGCCGCTGGGTATGCTTTAGACGAAATTCATATAAATATAAAAATTAAATTATATAGAAGCTTATATGTTAAAAAAATTAAAATCATGCTTTTATCTAAATTTATAACCTTACAGATCCTCCTTAATACCTATAATATGTCTATTAACTATTAAATTAATAACCATAAAAGTGCAATCAGTGTGGGTAGACCTCTTCTGTATTTGGAGTAGATGGCTCTTCGTACTGGGAGTAGACGATTTCCACTGTAGAAGTAGATATTCGAACTGTACCAATAAGGGTTCAATCTGTATAGGTCCTGGTAGCGGTATTTTAGATCTCAAAAAAAGAAAACTATTAAAAAAAATAATTAAAGGTCACTTACATTAGTGGCTAGAGGAGCTTTACATGCTCTTTCAAGCCATTAAAGTTCAAAATTTAGGTATGTATATATTTGTCCTACCATTATACTTAAAAATACAATTAGTATTGGTAGATCTTTTTCGTATTGAGAATAGACGACTTCTATGACTTCTGTTATATCCCCATAGATTCCGATAATTATCTTACCCATAAGATATCATATCTTAAAAAAAAAAAAAAACTATTAGAAAAATAAAAATAATAAGAAATTAGTACCTACTGTATTTACTTTACACCACATGCAACCGATTTTAAAGCTAGGGGGCACCATGTCTTAAAAGAATAGAAGATTAGCTTTTCTTATTGACTTTCCATGCATGCCTTTCTGCTTTTGTTTGTTTGTGAAGGCACTGAGAATGTTTAATTTAGTATACGAGATGCTCTACTCAAGTTTTATTGATGAGATTGTTTAATTTAATTTTATTTATTTTTAAAAAAAAATAAAATAAAGTAAAATTTAAATTTAAATAATAAGATTTAGTATAAATAAACATTAGACGATTTTATCGGTAGCCGTCACACGTAAATTTTTATTTATTTTTTAAGAATGGGAGCATCAACCTTCAACTCCAAAAATTATCTAATAAAATATCTGAATGGCGTGAGAATAAATATTGGTGGGGTTGCACTAAACATTGAAATAACTATGTATATATGTATATATTGTTATAACTATGTGACTTTCCACACTTATCACAAGACACCACAATTGTCACAAGACAACACATGAGTCACCATCTATGTGTAAGTGAGGAAGCATGTATTGCTTCAAGCTATTGCCGCAAGGCAATTAGATGTTAGTTTGTGAGTGGGTTTTTATTGTTATAAATAGAACCCATCTCTCATCATACTGTATATAATCCAAAAATCAATAAAAAGGTTTCTATTCAAATTGCTTTTATATTTACGAATATTATTTGCTTTTAATTTATTACACGTTATCGCACGATTAGCTTATTATTATGTTATGTGGTTACTATACTATTGGATCTTCCACATCAGAAAAATAAATCTAATTTTATTTTTATTTATAGTATTACAATCTGAAGATTGTAGAACTAAAAGAGCCAGAAACTGTAAATATAAAAAATAATTTCAGTCGAATAAAAATCTAAAGTTCTGAATTTAATGTAATAGTTTTAATATGCATTAACTGTTATGCATTTTTAAGTCGTTTATGTTGACCATAGTTATTATTTATGCATATTTATTTACTATTATGCATATTTACTATTTATATATTTTATTTATTGTTATACATTTTATTAAATTTTACGTGTGTATATATATATATATATATATATTAAATTTTATTATCAAACTAGAAGTCTTAATTATATAAATGATTTTCAGACCAGAAGTTCTAATTCATTTTTAATTATATACCGCTATTTCGAATTTGTTTTATCAGATCAGAAGTTCTGATTTTATATTTGATTTTCAGACTAAAAGTTTTGATTCACTTTTAATTATATATTCAGATCAGAAGTTCTGATTCACTTTTAATTATATATATATATATAATATTATTTTGAATTTAGTTTTATCAGACTAGAAGTTCTGATTTTATATGTGATTTCAGATATAAAAGTTTGACATGGCAAAACTCAAGGATTTGCGGTTTGATGCACTCACAGTAGACGGAGACAATTATTTTTCCTGAATTATTGATGCCGAATTAAAATTGAAAACTGAATGCCTTTATAATACAATAGAAGAAAGAAATGTGTCATCTGAGAAAGATAAATCTATCGCTATGGTGATTCTTTGCCATCATTTATACTAAGATTTAAAGGCCCAATATTTTACAATTACAAAACCAAAAGTTTTGTGGCGAGAGCTAAAAGACCGATATAACCACCAGTCGGTCGTAACCCTTCCGAATGCTAGGTATGAATGGCAACATTTGAGGTTTCAGGATTATAAATCTGTTTCGGAATATAATTCTGTTATGTTTCAAATTACTACAAGATTGAAATTATGTGATGAAGATATCTCTGATAAGGACATGCTGGAGAAAACATTTACCACTTTCCATGCCTCAAATATTTTACTATAGCAACATTACCGATAACGCAGATTTATAAAATATTCACAATTAATTGCGTGCCTCCTTATTGCAGAAAAAAAATAATGAACTTCTATTAAAAGTTCATGAATCGTGCCCGACCGGTTCTAATGCATTCCCAAAAGTAAATGCTAGCTATATTGGAAATCATCAACGTGATTATAATAGTGGTTTTAACCATGGTCGTAATCGCGGTCATGGGCATAGAAATGAACGTAGTTATTTTGGACGTGGTGGTTATCAATTTTCAGGCTACCAAAATTTTAAAAACACTCCCTAGAAGTGGAATGTTTATGAGGCAAAACAAAATAAAGGTAAGACTACTCAACATGGTGTTACACCTTTTTGTATCCGCAAGTATACGGGGTCCGCACAAGTATACGAAATCGGCACAAGTAATAAAGAATGAGAAAATTATCGTATCCACAAGGATATTTAATTGGTATGGACATTTCCATCACCAATTAAATGGTCAATGTTTCCTTTCGGGTCTTCAAAGAAATTTGAAACATTAAGATGGGTAATATCAACATGATCAGAATCATCAATAAAATTTGTCTTAACTTTCTTTCCTTTTTCTTCTTCCTTTAATGATGCTTGATAAAGATCAACTAAGTGTTTTGGTGTTGGACATATGCGTGACCAGTGATCATCACTGCCACACCTAAAACAAACCCCATCATTTCTAATAGGTCCATGTTGAGTAGTCTTACCTTTATTTTGTTTTGCCTCATAAACATTTCACTTCTGGGGAGTGTTTTTAAAATTTGGTAGCCTGAAAATTTCTAATCACCACGTCCAAAATAACCACGTTCATTTCTAAGCTCACAACCACGATTACGACCACAACCGCGACCATGGTCAAAACCACTTCCACGACCATGGTTAAAACCACTATTGTAACTACGTTGATGATTTCCAATATAGCTAGCATTCACTTCTGGAAATGCATTAAAACCGATCGGACGCGATTCATGAACTTTTAATAGAAGTTTATTATTTTTTTCTATAACAAGGAGACATGCAATTAATTGTGAATATTTTATAGATCCGCGTTCTCAATATTGTTGCTACAGTTAAATATTTGAGGCATGGAAAGTGGTAAATGTTTTATCCAGCATGTGCTTATCAGAGATATCTTCACCACATTATTAATTTCAATCTTGTAGTAATTCAAAACATAGTAGAATTATATTCCGAAACAGATTTATAATCTTGAAACCTCAAATGTTGTCATTTGTACCTAGCATTCGGAAGGGTTACAACTGACTGGTGGTTATATCGGTCCTTTACCTCTCGCCACAGAACTTCTGGTTATATAATAGTAAGATATTAGGCCTTTAAATCATGGTGTAAATGATGACGAAAAATCACCATAGCGGTGGATTTGTCTTTCTTAGATGACTCGTTTTCTTCTTCTATTGTATTATAAATGTATTCAGATTTCAATTTTAACTCGTCATCAATAATTCAGGAAAAATAATTGTCTTCGTCTACTGTGAATGTATCAAACGACAAATCCTTGAGTTTTGCCATTTCAAGCTTTTATATCTGAAATCATATATAAAATCAGAATTTCTGGTCTGATAAAACAAAATTCAAAATAGTAAGTATATTATATATATATATATAAAATTAAAAATGAATCATAACCTTTGGTCTGAATATATAATCAAAAGTGAATCAGAACTTCTAGTCTAAAAATTACATATAAAATCAAAACTTATGATGTGATAAAACAAATTCGAAATAGCGGTATATAATTAAAAATGAATCAAAACTTCTGGTCTGAAAATTATTTATATAATTAAAATTTCTGGTCTGATAATAAAATTTAATATATATATATATATGCAAAATTTAATCAAAGGAAAAAGTATTAAAAATAAAATACATAACAATAAATAAAATGCATAAATAGTAAAATATGCATAAATAATAAATATAGTCGACATAACCAACTTAAAAATCCATAACAGTTAATGCATATTGGACTGAAATTCTTTATATTTAAAGCTTCTAACTCTTTTAGTTTTGCAATCTTCAGTCGTAATACTATAAATAAAAATAGAACTAAATTTATTTTTCTGATATAAAAGATCTAATAATGTGGCAACTACAGAGTATAATAATAAGATAGTCGTACTGATGTTATAAATTATAAATTAAAAACAAATAATATTCGTAAATATAAAAACAATAATAGACGGAGCAATATGTATAAGACCTTTTGTCTTGATTTTTGGATTAGATACAGTAAGATGAAAGATGGATTCTATTTATAACAATAAGAACCCACCACAAGCTAACATCCAATTGCCATGCGTTAATAGCATGAAGCAATATATGCTTCCTCACTTGCACATGGATGGTGACTCATTTGTTGTCTTGTGACAAGTGTGCTGACTCATGTGTTGTCTTGTGATGAGACTATATATATATATATATATATATAAAGTCGTCAAAGTTGTCTACCCCAACAGAAAATAATTAATATAAATATGAAAGAAAACAGATCACTCTCAAATCTCTTTCAGATGATGTTTTTCTCTTTATCTTTTATGTTGCATATATGGATTTCCGCCCATTAAAAAGTACGTTATAAATGGGAGATAATAAATACTGATATACAACTAAGATTCCACTTATTAAATATTTAATGTATGTGGGACGGTGGAAACTTCAATATATACCACTCTTTCTCATTTGTAGCATGATTAAAAATACAAAAGTTTCTCTCTCTACAAATCAATTCTCCTCCCTTATTTTACGTGCGTCTATTTTGTCATCCTCAGCTTCAACTTCCTTCTACAGTTATTGCTCCTCTTTAATTCAATATTTTGTTGTTGCTTTTTATTATTATTATTATTTTATTTTATTTTATAACACGTGATCAGCACGACTAGCTTATTAGTATGTTATGTGATTATTACTTTGTTGGATCTTTCACATCAGAAAATAAATTTAGTTTTACTTATATTTATTATATTGCAACTTGAAGATTACAAAATAAATAAAAGAGCCAGAAGCTTTAAATATCAAAGATTTGAGTTTAGTTACCTGAAGTTCTGGATCTAGTAATATTAGTTTAATTTATTATTTATATATTTAATCAATCCAGTAAGAACCTGAAGTTCTGAATATAATAATATTAATTTTAATTAACTGTTGATATATTTTATTTACTGTTTATATATATATATATATATATATATTTATAATTAAGTTGGCTATGTCCACATTATTTACTATTTATGCATATTTATTTACTGTTATATATTAAAGTTGGCTATACCGGCAATATTTATTATTTATGTTTATTTATTTATTGTTATGCATATCAAGTTGGCTATGTCGACATAATTATTATTATTTTTATTATTATGCAATTTATTTACTATTGTGCATCTTATGTTGAATATGCTGACACTATATTTATGCATTTTCAATTATTATTATGAATTTTATTGCCTTTCAATTTTAATTAAATTGTGCATATATATATATATATATATATTTGTAATATATATAGTGAAAATTTAAAATTTGTTGCATTAGACCAAAAATTCTGATTCTATATATGAATTTCAAACTAGAAGTTATGATTCACTTCTGATTATATATATATTTTTTTAGTCCAACAGTTCTGGATCATTTTGATCCTATCTGAGATTTTTAGATCCAGAAGATCTAAATGTAATAAATCTTGTGGATTAAGATTTGATAGACTTTACATTTTTGGGTACAATTATATGATGTTGAATTACATCTAAAACCTGAAGATCCAGTATATTATTATTATAGAATCAGAAGTTCTGTGACAAAAATTAAAGACAAATAATTAATTACCTTGAGAAAGAAGTGGTTATTTCTACTACCAGACCAATTCCTCAACATTCCTAGGAGTGAATGCTAATACATACATGAATTTTAGATATGGCCATATTTGTGGTTATGGGCTATGGTGGTTATTAATTCTTAAATCACCATAATATCAAAGATAATTCTCCAAAAGTGGAATGTCTGTAATAATAACAAGACAAGGGCAAAAATTTACATAATAAATATGTAAAATAATAAAGACGTTTATTTAACTATATAATGAATGAATATTTGGGTCGTACATGTCAACACCCAAAATACTTGATGAATATTTATTAATTATGCACTTGCTGAATATATATATATATATATATATATATATATATATATATATTTATCTTTATCTTTATATACCTTTGCTTCATATTGACCTTATATATTTTGTTTTTTTTATTATTATTAATTTGTTATCTAACACGACTTTTCTTTGATCAGAAAATATGAATCTAGAAAATAAAATATATACTATTGATAAACAAGATGGAGATATATGTCTTGCTGATAGTGCAACGACACATACAATCCTATAAAGTCAGAAATATTTTTGGAGTATGAATTTACTCAAAACATATCAGGTCAAGCAGATCTAATTGAAGGCTTCGGAAGAGCCACAATATTTTTACCAAATGGTACTAAATTACATATCAATGAAGCTTTATATTCAAGCAGATCCATAAGAAATCTGCTTAGCTTCAGAGATATACGATGTAATGGATATCATATTGAGACTATAAATGAAAAAAAATGTTGAATATCTATGTATTAATTCTCATGATTCGGGCCAGAAGCTCATTGTAGAGAAATTACGTGCTTTCTCATCTGGATTATATTATACGGTAATAAAACATGTAGAGATTTATGCAGTTATGAACCAGAAGTTCTCAAATAAAAAAATATTTATGCTTTGGCATGATCGCTTAGGTCACCTGGGATCTACGATGATACGTAGAATCATTGAAAATTCTCATGGACATCTATTAAAGAACTAGAAGATTCAGTTGTTACACGAGAATATATGTACTGCATGTTCACAAGGAAAATTAGTAAGAAGACCATCTTATTCTAAGGTTGGTCTTGAATCCCCATCATTCCTACAAAGAATTCAAGGGGATATATGCAGACCTATTCACCCACCAAGTGGACTATTTCGCTATTTTATGGTTCTAATTGATGCATCCGTAAGATGGTCATATGTTTGTTTATTATCTATTCGTAATGTTGCTTTTGCCAGATTACTTGCACAGGTTATTAGGCTTCGAGCACATTTTCCAGATTATCCGATAAAATCAATACGCCTTGATAATGCTGGTGAGTTTACATCCAAAACTTTTTATGAGTATTGCTAAACAGTGGGGATTGATGTTGAACATCCAGTCCCATATGTGCACACCCAGAACGGATTAGCAGAATCATTTATCAAACGCCTACAGGTAATTACGAGAACTTTATTATTAAGAACACAATTACCAAGTTCTGTATGGGGATATGCTATTTTACATGCTGCTGCATTAATCTGTCTTCGACCTACTGCTTATTACTAGTATTCACTATTACAACTTATGTTTGGCCATCAACCTAATATATATCATTTACGTACTTTTGGTTGCGCTGTATATGTCCCAATTGCCCCAACTCAAAGAACTAAAATGGGACCCGAAAGACGTTTAGGGATATATATTGGTTTTGATTCGCCGTCAATTATTAGATATTTGGAACCTTTGACGAGTGATATTTTTACTGCACGATTTGCGGATTGTCATTTTGATGAGATAAATTTTTCATCTTTTGGGGAAAGAAAAACTTCTCCTGAAGAGAAGCGGGAATTTTCTTGGAAGGTTCCAAGTTTGATCCATTTAGATCCATACACATCTCAGTGTGAGAATGAAGTGCGAAAGATAGTGCATCTTCAAACAATTGCTAATCAGTTACCGGATGCATTTACAGATGCTAATAGGGTAACAAAGTCATATATACCAGCTGCTAATGTACCAACCTGAGTGATTGTTCCAGAAGAACGATCTAAACAGTTGGCAGCAATTGAATCATCTGTTACACGACAGAAGCGTGGCAGACCACTTGGATCAAAAGATACAGTTCCCCGGAAGAGGAAAGTAAATTATCAGGATTTTGATAAAACTCGAGTTACAAATAAATCCACTTTCTATGAATCAACTTCAGTAGAGTTAGATGTCCCTGAAGCGACAGTAGCCCCTGTAGTGGCAGAAGTCCCTGTAATGGCAGAAGCCCCTAAAGTGACAGAAGTCCCTGAAGTGACAGAAATCCCAGAAGAGAGACAAGAAAATGGAAATGAAGAAATATTCATAAATTATGCAAGAGAAATGTGGAATTGTGAAGAAACAATCATCGATGATATATTTTCTTACACAGTAGCTACTGAAATTATTAATGATGATTATGAACCTCATGATATTGATGATTGTATACAAAGGCATGATTGGCCTAAATGGAAAGAAGCAATTCAAGCAGAATTAAATTATTTAGCCAAACGTGAAGTATTTGGACCTGTAGTGCAGACACCTGAAGATGTCAAACCCGTCGTGTAACACCCTCTGACCCGACCCGACTGGATCGATCCAAGGGAGCGCTACCGGGTTTTCAAAACTTTACTTAATTCACTTTATAAATTTCAAACCAGTGAAAATCATATAACTTATATTTTAAAAATATGCTTATAGTGAGCCCATCAAAATTTTATTTTCAAAAATTTCGGCAGAGTTTCCTCTATTTTTCTGATTTTCCAAAACCTGTTTTCAATGAAACAAATATAATACAATATAATTTCAACACTTCTATATCCAAATTTTCAAATCAATGCGCACTCTGCCGTTTAGTGCGACTTCCAAACAGTTTCAAATAAAACATATATAATTAATATTTACAAACATTTTAACAGAATATAAATTATAAAGCACTTATTACAACACACACACACACACACACACACACATACACACACACACACACATATATATATATATATATATATATATATATATATACATGTCGAATTACAGATTTCTGTATATGCATGCTTCACGAAATACAATATACAATTAAAATTCAATTGTAACTACTCAAAAGAATTGTGACTCTGGACCTTCAAGCTGCTGCTACTTCCTCTCTATTCTTTGTTTCCCCCTGTGTCTCTGATACCTACGCGTGATAAAATCAACGCGCTAAGCAATAATGCCTAGTGGGTGTACACTAAACTCAAGTATCAAAATCAATAATCATTTCATAATAAAAATATTCCAATATGATCGTATAAAAACAATTCAATCTTCAACTTTCTCACTGAAAGAAATCATATAAAAACAGTTTAATAAAAGCATCTAAATTAAATCAGTAAAGCATACAACATTTAGTTTTCAATTATTTTATAATCATTTTATTAATTATATAACATTTTATTCATACACACATTTTGTTCACTTTCATTCTCCATTCTGACCGTACACTCATCTTACGTTTCTATATCTGTAACATCAGTATAACGTTCACCTCCGGGATTCGCCTAAACTGGACTAAGCCAGGTTTGCCCCGCGAGAAGTAACTGTCAGGAATATCAGCACAATATCTATCTCCGGGATTCGCCTAAACTGGACTATACCCGGTTTGCCCCGCGAGATATAACAATCATGGATACAGTAAAATGGCTATCTCCGGGATTCGCCTAAACTGGACTTGCCATGTTTGCCCCGCGAGATGTAACAATCATGGATACAGTGAAATGGCTATCTTCGGGATTCGCTTAAATTGGACTATATTAGGTTTGCCCCGCGAGATGCAATAGTCATCATTATTTATCTCCGAGATTCGCCTAAACTGGACCATGCCAGGTTTGCCCCGCGAGATACAACAATTATCAATATCAGTACAATGTCTATCTCCGGGATTTGCCTAAAATGGACTATACCAGGTTTGCCCTGCGAGATGCAATAGTCTCAACTCGTTATATTCAACAATAATTCACAAATCAAATTTAAATTCAAGTATCAGAATTTACAAACGATATTCATAATACAAACTTCGTAAATTTCATATCAAAACCTTCCGTTTCTTTCAAAATCAACAATTAATTTCACAAAGCCAAAACTTTCATTTATACTCCTATCAATACATTCTACAATTATTTTCAAATCGTATTTACGAAACAATAATTATATACGATTTTTCCAAAAATCGTTTCCAAACATTACTCGCAAAACAATTTATTTGAAAACATAGAAATTTCATTATATTATCATATTCGCTAATTATTTTT
Organism: Xanthoceras sorbifolium; assembly: GCA_003430845.1. Taxonomy (NCBI): domain Eukaryota; kingdom Viridiplantae; phylum Streptophyta; class Magnoliopsida; order Sapindales; family Sapindaceae; genus Xanthoceras; species Xanthoceras sorbifolium. The sequence continues at coordinate 595,779 of CM010617.1, forward strand.
GAGACAGTTTCTAACAATATTCGTAAACAAAACATAATTATACAAAATCCATAAATAAATTTAATGTTCAATTTAACGAAATATGGAAAATTCAAATGAAAATATATAACGAAAATTATAACAAATTCAGAAATCAGTGTACACCAACCTGGATTCTGTTTTTACGCCTTTTTCCTTCTGGATTTCCCTTTCTCCTTCCCTTATTCTCTTTCTTCTTCTTTTTTCTTTTCTTCTTTTTTCTTTTCTTCTTATTTCTCTTTTCTTTTTCTTTTCCTCTTCTTCTTCTTCTTCTTCTCTCTCTTCTTCTTCTTCTTCTTCTCTTTTTCTTCTTTTTCTTTTCTTCCTTTCTCTCTCTTGCTCCCTCGATCTCTCTTTTTTTTCCCCTTTCTATTTTTCTAGGGATTTCTGCGATGACTTATTTTTTTATTATAATATTTCGGTCATCGCGACCGTCGTCGCGACCTGTGGTCGCGCCACTAGGTCGCGTTGCTCACTGGAGCAACTCCACCGCCTTCATCGCGATCACCCATCGCGGTACCCTGGTCGTGCTGGTCACTGCCAGAATTTCACCTTTTCATCGCGAGCCAGTCAGCGCGATCTGTGGTCGCGGTGACCAGGTCGCGTTGCTTACTGCCCGAAAATGTCATTTTTCGCTGCAAGCAGCTCATCGCGATCTGTGGTCGTGGTGAGGGGTCGCGGTACACACTGCCCCAGTTTTTCACTCCTTTTTCTTCATGCATCATTTCTGGACCGTTCCATCTGGTCCACCTGAAAACCATAAAAATAAACATACATTTAATTATGTTTTACACCCCTCAACTCACAAAATTTATATTCACATGTTCAAAATTAATTTTTCAAAATTAGGGATGTTACACGTCGGATATAAATGGGTTTTTGTACGAAAACGAAATGAGAAAAATGAAGTCATGAGATATAAGGCACGACTTGTAGCACAAGGTTTCTTGCAGAGACCTGGTATTAATTTTGATGAAACGTGTTCACCAGTGATGGATACAATTACAATTCGATTTTTATTAAGTATGGCTATTTCAGAAAAGCTTGAAATGCATCTAATGGACGTAGTGACTGCTTATTTATATGGGTCACTCGATTCAGATATCTATATGAAAATTCCTAAAGGATTTAAAATGCCAGAAGCATATAAATCAAGATCTCATAATTTGTATTCGATAAAGTTGCAAATATCCCTGTATGGATTAAAACAATATGGACGGATGTGGTATAACCGTCTTAGTCAATATCTGATCAAGGAAGGGTATATTAATGATCTAGTATGTCCATGTGTTTTTATAAATAAATCTGAATCTGGATTTGCTATTATAGCAGTATATGTTGATGATATGAATTTAATTGGAACTCCTGAAGAGCTCCTGAAAACTGCTGAATATTTAAAAAGGGAATTTGAAATGAAAGACTTGGGCAAAACAAAATATTGTCTCAGCCTGGAGATCGAGCATAAACTAAATGGAATACTTGTTATGTTGAAAGATTTTAAAAAGGTTTAATATGGACAATGCTCATTCGTTAAGTACTCCTATAGTTGTTAGATCTCTTGATCCTAAAAAGGATCCATTCCGGCCTAAAGAAGATGATGAAAAGATACTTGGTCCCGAAGTACCATATCTAAATGCAATTGGTGCTCTATTATATCTTGCACAATGTACTAGACCTGATATTGCATTTGCAGTACATTTATTGGTAAGATTCAGTTCAGCACCAACTTGAAGACATTGGAATGGAATCAAACATATTTTTCGTTACCTTCGTGGTACAATTGACTTGGGATTATTTTATGCATCTAACAATTTTTCAGGTTTAATTGGTTATGCTGATGCTGGATATTTATCTGATCCCCACAAAGCTCATTCACAAATGGGATATGTTTTTACCTATAATGGCACAACAATCTCCTGGCGATCTACAAAGCAGAGTTTTGTTGCTACATCCTCCAATTATTCGGAGATCCTTGCACTCCATGAAACAAGTCGAGAATGTGTTTGGCTAAATTCTATTATTCATCATATTCGAAGTACATGCGGATTTCCATCATCCAAAGAAATACAGGCACCAATATTTGAAGATAATGCTGCTTGTATTGCTCAGATCAGACGAGGGTATATTAAAGGAGATATAACCAAACATATTTCTCCAAAATTCTTCTATACTCATAAACTTCAACAAAGTCGACAGATTGATGTAAAATAAATACGGTCTACAGATAATCTTGCAGATCTGTTTACTAAAATATTACCAACGTCAACCTTTGAGAAATTAGTATATGGTATTGGCATGCGTCAGCTTTGTAAACTACAGAATTAATTTTTATCAGGGGGAGCAGATTTTTGAAGATAAAAATATATGTGCACTGCACTTTTTTTTTCCTTTGACCAGATTTTGTCCCACTAAGTTTTATCGGCAAGGTTTTTAATAAGGCAGTTTAAGCACATAAAATATCACTGATGATACAGAAAATCATTACATATATTGTTAAGATTTTTGTACTACTAATTCTACTAAAAATACCAGAAAATTAGTGAAAATCCAAGAGGGAGTGTTGTATATATGGATTTCCACCCATTAAAAAGTATGTTGTAAATGGGAAACAATAGATACTGATATACAACTAAGATTCCACTTATTAAATATTTAATGTATGTGGGACGGTGGAAACTTCAATATATACCACTCTTTCTCATTTGTAGCATGATTAGAAATACAAAAGCTTTTCTCTCTACAAATCAATTCTCCTCCCTTATTTTACGTGCGTCTATTTTGTCATCCTCAGCTTCTACTTCCTTCTACAGTTATTGCTCCTCTTTAATTCAATATTTTGTTGTTGCTTTTTATTATTATTATTATTATTTTATTTTATAACACGTTATCAGCACGACTAGCTTATTAGTATGCTATATAATTGCCACTCTGTTAGATCTTTCACATCAGAAAATAAATTTAGTTTTACTTATATTTATTATATTGCAACCTGAAGATTACAAAATAAATAAAAGAGCCAGAAGCTTTAAATATCAGAGATTTGATGCCAGTAACCTGAAGTTCTGGATCTAATAATATTAGTTTAATTTATTATTTATATATTTAATCAATCCAGTAAAAATCTAAAGTTCTGGATCTAGTAATATTCGTTTTATTTATTATTTATATATTTAATCAATCCAGTAAGAACTTGAAGTTCTGAATATAATAATATTAATTTTAATTAACCGTTAATATATTTTATTTACTGTTTATATATATATATATTTATTTATAATTAAGTTGGCTATGTCCACATTATTTACTATTTATGCATATTTATTTACTGCTATGCATTAAAGTTGGCTATGCCGGCGATATTTATTATTTATACTTATTTATTTATTGTTATGCATATCAAGTTGACTATGTCGACATAATTATTATTATTTTTATTATTATGCAATTTATTTACTGTTGTGCATCTTATGTTGAATATGCTGACACTATATTTATGCATTTTCATTTATTATTATGAATTTTATTGCCTTTCAATTTTAATTAAATTGTGCATATATATATATATATATATATATATATATATATTTGAAATATATATGGTGAAAATTTAAAATTTGTTGCATTAGACCAAAAGTTCTGATTCTATATATGAATTTCAAACTAGAAGTTATGATTCACTTCTGATTATATATATATTTTTTTAGTCCAGCAGTTCTGGATCATTTTGATCCTATTTGAGATTTTTAGATCCAGAAGATCTAAATGTAATAAATCTTACGGATTAAGATTTGATAGACTTTACATTTTTGTGTACAATTATATGATGTTGAATTACATCTAAAACCTGAAGATCCAGTATATTATTATTATAGAATCAGAAGTTCTGTGACAAAAATTAAAGACAAATAATTACCTTGAGAAAGAAGTGATTATTTCTACTACCCGACCAATTCCTCAACATTCCTAGGAGTGAATGCTAATACATACATGAATTTTAGATATGGCCATATTTGTGGTTATGGGCTATGGTGGTTATTTTCAAGATTAAAGAATAAGTTAAAAATATTTTTAAAAAAAATCTAAAATACTTTAATAATAGACGGGTGAAAAATTAGGTCAAACTTTATATATAATTATTCGTCCTATAAACAATTTAAATATTTATATTATATTATGATACATATAACATTTGATGGGTTGATATAGTGTATATATGTTTTTAAAAGTCGCTGAAAGTTTGTCATGTCTTTTTCATAAAAAAAAAAAGTCTATGAAAATAATTTGAAATGAAAGTCTATGAAAGTTTGTAAAAGTGTATGAAAGTCATTCCTAATTTTGCAAAGTATATAAAAATTTATAAAAGTCATTTGAAATGAAAGTCTGTAAAAGTCTATGAAAGTCATTCATAATTCTGTAAAACATATAAAAGTCTATGAATTTAAAGTCATTTGAAATGAAAGTCAATAAAAGTCTATAAAATTTATTAGAAATTCATGAATTCTATAAAAGTCATCTGCTTATAAAAAGTTATTGAAAGTTTAAATTGAATACACACCTCTTAGTGCAATATACATGGATAAATCAAATTTCACCGAATTTTATATTTTTCATCAAACAAAAATGGTAGTTTGTGCTTAGAATAGAAATCTTATCACTCCTAAAAAAATCAATGAGAGAAGCCAAAAAAAAAAAAAAAAAAGTGTACCATTTTTATTGTAATCGGATAAATAACTCACTAAAAAATTGAAAGGGAAAATTGCACAAACTCTTTCGAGTTTAGGTAATATTGCACTTAGCAGCAACTTTTACTATAATTGTACTAACATCCCCTAGAATTTGTTGACTAACGGGTAAACTAATTGATTCAAGAGTGTGGTTATTGAATCATTTTTCGGTTTGGTCAAATTGCCCTTCAAATAACTATTTTTCAGTTTAGGATCAATCAAACTATCCTTCAAATAATTACTTAATAATTTTTATCGAAAAATATAATAATTAAATAACTATCTAAAAGGTAGTTTGATTATTTTTCGGGGTTTAGGATCAATCCAAGATAAATGGTAAATAGAATCCAAGAAAGATAGTAAATTACATACTTTCTTTAGTTTTACTTCTTATTACAAATTATCTTAGTTTTATTTTTAAATTTTTTTTTGTACTTTGGCCCTCTTAATATCATATTCCATTACATTCCTAGTTACCTTTTAGAAGTACTGTTTCTGTTTAAAACTGTTATATCAGTAAACGATATTATTTAATTTTCTAAGATTGCATATTATTATCTGATGGATAAAAGAATTTGTATTAGAGTAATTTTTTTTTTTTTGAATTTTTGCATTAATGTGATTAAATAGTTTTTGACATGTTTGATAACTTTTTTTCTTGCCTTTTAAGATTCAACAATGTGTCAAAGATAAAATAAAATGAATGGAATCAAATGAAAGAAAATAAATTTGAAAAATTATTTTTGACAGATCAAATAAATAATTAGATAAATATTATCTCTCATTATACTAAAATGTCAAAAGATCTTTAAAAACATAATCAACATCAAATATAAAAAAAAACAATCTCAATTTATTGAGATGTCAAATGAATTTTCAGTTCATTAGAGCATCTATTAAATTTTGGAAATTCAGAAAAATAGTTGTAGAAACCTCTCTCACATTTCATCAAATTCCATCAATTAATCTGCATCATTGACTGATGTTTTCCCAATAGATACACAGTAGAAAACCAATCAGTAAAGGATAAAACCATCTCCAGTACTACTTCATTCCACAGCAGAAACTTCAAAAAGAGGAACAGCAGCAACAGCAAGCAATGATAATCCTGACAAAAATTTACAAAATCACAAAACTGCAAATTTGGAAGAAAGGGGAGCATTGTAAATCCCAGAACGAAAATGCAGAAATTCCATTGATCAACAAATCGAAGCATTTCTATTCATCTTCAAAATTTCAACCGCCTTTATCTTAAAGAAATATCTCAAAAATTTCAAATCACTAAACAGAGCAATCAAACATCCACATAGAATACTCTCAAGTAAAAAGTACTCTAAAAACAACCAACCGTTCATGTACTAATTGACGTCACATCCGTTAACTAAAAATTAAGAATTTAACTTTCATATCAAGAACACGATATAGATGCAAAAAAAATCAAAAATCATATAAATATATGCTTATTAGAATTCCAAAACAATTATAAAATATGATTTATACTTGAAGAAAAACGTACCTTCGTTAACATCCCAATCACTGTTTCTGCCACGATGTCTTTAATCACTTCTGAAAAGAAAGCCGCCCACCAAGTCTTCTTCGTTTAGTTGATTGGTAGTTCTTCTTCTTCTTCATCACTGTATTCGGACGGACGTAACTAAGTTTTTATGGTCCAGTCCACTGCCACTATAATCTCTTCTTATGTTACAATGCTTTTCTACTTGGTAGGCATAATGAAATTAAAAGAACATCTGCTACTACCTTCAGCTAGAGAACAATTGATGTTTTGGTGGCATATAGAACCTTCAGCTATTCTTGGTAACAATTGATGTTTTGGTGGTAATTCCATGTCTTGTTTGTAAACTGGATGGATCCCGCACTTAATCACCTTCGAATTCGAATTATCTATAATGGCAATTGTAATCGTAGTATGAATGCATGTACTACTACTTATCGGTACACAACAATCCCTCTTGTAATCAAAACTTGGCGACTCATAATTGATACCATCCTCCTTTTTTATCCGATATGAATATTCATGTTCAAACTTCGCACGAGACACATAGACCAGCCAAAGGTGCTTAGACTCAACATTTGTGAAACTAGGGATTTCAAAACTGAAAGAATAATCGTTTCGCATTATCGACAAATCACATGATATTCCTCTGATGGAATTCAAATTCTCAGGGTCTGTTGCAAATACTCCACAAATTGCAATTCCCATGAATTCATCATTTAACCAATTGGGAGGCAGTCCAATTCCCACTGAATCTCCATCACTTCTACAACTAAACCACTCTGGGATTTCCCTTCCTGGAAGAGGAGTATGGAACACAGAAGAACAGTTGACCAGTTGCTGTAACATGACATCATGATTATTAGTATCCACAGCATAAAATGCATGAGCTAGGTGCAAAGCAAACAATAATAATCTCTGTAGGGTCCTTCAAAACAAAAATATAAAAATAAGAACTCTAGGCTTTGGATGTGTAAGATGTACGTGCTCTATTTTAAGTATATACATTTTGACAAAATGTGCTACATTAACAGAGTACTCAACTACTATTATAACAATAGTTTATATAATTAAGAGTTATCAACTCATGGGCTATAAAGAGAGAAAGAGTGACAAACCTGAAGGTACTGTTTTAGTAACATAAATGCCGAACTATTTTCCTGACCTTGATTCTCAAGTAATTTGAAGCAGTTCAAAAAATGCAATCCAATGTCTGGAGAAGTGCAGCCTTTTAGCGCATTTGATACATCTTTCAACGAAGGACAATCTTTAGCACCTACCAAAATTATTTTTGGTGGAAGCTCTGGAATTGATTGAAGCAATTGACATTTCTCTAAACATAAAACATTCAGTTCAGAAAGTTGATTTATACTTTCTGGTAGGCTGACAAAATTATTGTTGCTCAAGTTTAACTCTTTTAAGGAGCATAAGGAGCCAAGATCATTGGGGAGTGCTCTTTCCAAAAGATTGCAGTCACTAAGGTCCAATATTTTTAGACTAGTTAAACCTGCGAGAGAAGGCAACGACAAACACATGGAATTGGGGTTTTTTCTTGGCAACAAGAATGAAGATATCCAACTTTGGGGTGCTTGTCTACAATCACGGAAAGACAAAATTTTAAGGTTCATCAACCGTGCAATGGAAGATGGTACTTGTCTTATTGCAGTCCCACCAACATCTAGCTCCTCCAAAGACTCAAGTTTTCCCAAGTTTTGGGGAAGTTTGTCTAGTTTTGAGCAGCCTTGGAGATTAAGAATCTTGAGCGATTTCAGACCAGATATTTTATTCGGAAAACTCTGAAGGTTCTTGCAACCTTTCAAATTCAATACAGTAAGTCTTTCAAGAGATCCAACTGTCTCGTGCACTTTACGCAATCTTGAGCAATCTTCAAGATCCAACTTCTCAAGATTGGGAACCCCTTTAAAGTCTGGGGTTTCGATAAGGTAGTGAGAGTAACTGAGCTTGATGGTTTTCAACTTGAGAAAAACCTATTAGCAACAAAAGTTAGATTAAATAAAAAAGTGCTTCCATGAACTTTGCAAAAGATATCCTTTAAAATAAAAATATAATACCTTCATGCCCATCCAGAGATGTTTTATCCAACTACGACATAGGTTGAGTTCAAAAAGGTTCTGTGGCTGGAAATTTAGTGGCAAAGAACTTGAAGGGTATTCGGGCCATTTGAGAAATCGCAAATTATTGGAAAGGTATTGCAAGTCTTCTGAAAGGTCAACATTGCTGATTTTGAGCAGCCTTAGATCACTCATGTTTGAAAAGCATTTGCCATCCAAGTAAGGAATTCGTCGTTCAGACTTATAGAGCAATATACCTTTCACTTCATGTGTGCCCTAATAAGTAAGGAAAAAAAAAGAGTGTGATATGTGAATATAATATATAGAAAAGTTAATAAAAAACATAATATTTATTTCAGTTTATGTTCTCAATTAAATAAAATATAATACCCTATTTTCCGTCAACACTTGATGGACATCCTCAGACAGCCATAATCTACTCCATTTTCCACGATCATCAGGATGTTGTTCACGGACAATTTTCCAACCCATTTCTTGTAGTAAATCATGCATGTCAATTCTCTCAAGTTTATTGTTGTATGAAATTGTTATAAGGGATCTATCAATGAGAACCCTTATTCCAATAGTTGAATCAAAATCACAACTATCTAGTATTTCCATCACTCGATCTTTGTTCTTCCCTTTGAAGAAACATGCAATATCTAAAAATATTTTCTTCTCTGTTTCCTCAAGTCCATCATAACTTATTCGAAGCGTATCCAAAATATCTTCTTTGGGAACTCGTCTTAGTCTATTCAATGCACTTTTCCATTCTTCGACAGTTCTACCACATAGATAGACTCCCAAAACTTGAAGAGCTAATGGAAGCCCTTTTGCATAAGACACAATTTTCTTTGAGAGCTCAACATGATCATCTTTAGGTTCTTCGCTTTTGAATGCTTTCATACAAAAGAGCTTAAGAGCATCATAATCTTCCAATCCTTTACCTTCATATACACTACTAATTTCATGGCTACGAAGCACATGTTTATCTCTAGTAGTAATAATGATTCTACTCCCAGGACCAAACCAATTAGGCTTTCCAGCTAACTTTTCTAATTGTTCTAATTGATTATCAACATCATCAAGGACTACAAAAACCCTTTTACAACATAACCGCCTTCTAATGTAATTAATTCCTCCAAGATCATTACATATATTCAAATTTTTTTCATTTAAGATATCAGAAAGAAGTTCATTTTGCAAGAAAACAACACCTCTTTCATTTGACACTTCTCTGACATTTTTAAGAAAGCATCTACCTTCATATTGATATGAAAGCATTTCAAAAATAACTTTAGCAATGGTAGATTTACCTACTCCCCCCATTCCCCAAATGCCAATGAAGCGAATATCATCCTTCTCATGTTCTAAAAGCTCATAAATTTTCTCTACATGAGAATTTATACCAACAAGGTCCCTCGTAACATTCTCAAATGTCCCATTCAAGCTTATCAAAATTGTGTAGACGATCTTTTTAATCAATTTTGCTTCAGACCTGAGAGGAAGAACAATAATTATGTAAAACCAAACAAGAAATATTAATTTGTTGATTTAAAATCATTGATCTCAATACTTTTTCTTTATAGTTTAATCATTTACTTATGAATATCTGTGATTAGTATATGTCTTATGTCTATGTCTGGCATAAGATTAAACTAAGGCCCTTTTTTTTTTTTTTTATTTCAAGTGATTTGGAGTCTTAAAAAGTAAAATAAAATAAAATAAATAAAAAAATCTGAAATTAAAAGGTTGAAAAAAATTGACTGAAATCTGAGCAAGATGTATTTGCACACCTTATTCCAAAACTGCCCTCAAACAATCACTAAAATTACAACAATATTATATTAAATTAAAACAATGTAGTCTCTTTAGTAATCAAGTATGGCATTGTTAGTTTACTAAATTATTAACTAAATTTAAAAATTATAAATAGTTAGATAAATTATTTATTCTAAATAGAAAATATATAAAACAATTAATCAAATGGGTAGATCTTTTCGGACTTTATAAATAAAAACGACAAACGATGTAAAAATTATGAAAAATATAGGAATTCAAAGCTAAGAAAACCAATTTAAATCCAAGTAGAATTAATGGTACCTGTCCTGTGAATGCCATCCAGAGAGATTGGCAACCTGTGTGAGAGCTGATCTCCACCTTTGAACCTTCTCCAGATTATCCTTGAAATCTTGTTCATGTTTATCAAAGGCCGTCTTGAAATCATTTCTCTGCTTTCGTACATCAGATGGATCTACATCATAAAAAATCGGCAAAACAGTATGTATCTTTGTGTCCATACACTCAACAATCTTTGCAAGTTCCTCCAAACACCATGTAGAAGAAGCATAGTTTTTCGATAAAATAATGACTGAAAATTTCGAACTTTCAATGGCTTCCAGGAGTTCTGATGAAATCTCCTTCCCTCTCTCAAGTCTTTCATCATCCCTAAACGTGTATATTCCTTTCTGATCCAAAGCAGCATAGAGATGATCAGTGAAGTTGTTGCGAGTATCTTCACCTCTAAAACTCAAGAACACATCGTATTTCCATTGACTGTTGCTACAAGTAGAAGAAGAAGAGAGAGAGAATTTCAGTCTCTTGGAAGACGATGATGGAAAATCAAGAGCTCGTTTGTTTCCAGACATAATGACTTGAGAGAACCTTTCACTCTCGGAAGAAAACAAAATTTCAAGAATTGATGAACAACACAAAATGCAGATGGAAACCTTACAAAAGCAAAAACAGTGCAGATGCCAACTTTAATGGAATTTTAAAAATGGATATTATCAATTTATCCCTGTAGTTTGAGGTATTAGTTAAACTTCTCCTGTACTTTTGTTTTTCTTCAAAATTCCCCTTATGTTAACTTCTATTAAGATTTTAGTCAATATATATATATATATATATATATATATATATATATATATATATATATTACCCTCAAGATATTTAGAAATAATTATCAAAGAAATTAAAATATAAAAAAATTGAAAATAATTAATTAATTAATTAAAAGAGAAATGATGGATCTAGTGGAGATCACCAATCTCAAAAACATTTAAAAAATAATTTAATGGAGATTTAGAGTTGGACGGTGGAGATTGAATTTGGATCTCCATCATATCTAAAAAAAAAAAAATTATTCAATAGAAAATCTGGTTATTTATCAATTTATTTATCAATTGTTTTTTTGAAAATAGACATTAAAAATTAGAAAAGTAAATAAAAGTTATATTTATTTTTTCGAAATATAGAAAGTTGTGTGTTGATATATTAAAAGAATTAATATAATTATTTATTTAAATTTTGAATTGTTAATATTAACATGACCCAACTTTTATAGAGCATATGAGGTTGATAAAAATTGGTATTTAATATATAAATATTAGATAAAATGAAAATTAAGATTTATAATAAATTTATAAAATAAAATTATAATTCTGTTAACCTATGTTTAAAGAAAGTTAAAAGGGAATAAAAATTATATATTTGCATTTCAAAGATATATATGAAAGTGTATATTAATTGGTACATTGAAAAAGTAAATAAAAAATTTCAATAAAAATTTTAAATCTTTAAACATTAAGATGGCCAATAAAATTAATATTTTCCTAAAAAAACTGGTATAATTAACAGGACAAAAAAAAAAATTTAGTTCGTAACTTTTTTTGAATTATTAGTTTTGACCAATATTTTTTTTTAACTCGCGTGATCCATAACTTTTTAAAAATCTATCAATTCAATCTTTCAATTAGTCAACAGTTAGTCAAATTTAATAGTATTAGAGGTATTGCAGTCTTTAGACACAAAAATTTAAAATTAAGATTATAAGAAAAATAAAAATATATTAAATAAAAATTAAATTCCAAAAAATATAATAATAACAAATGAAAAAATTGAAAATTAAAAATAATTTTAAAAATTTATTTTATCTTTAAAAATAATAATTAAAATTTTATGATTTGAAAAATAATAATGCCTTATGTCCTGGTGTTTTTAAATGATATTTTTTATTTTTTTATTACTTCAATAATTTATTTTATTTTCTTAATTTTTAATTTACTGTAATTTATTTTCATATATAAAATTTATTTTTTTATATTTTAATATTAATTTGAAATGTTATTTTGAATTATTAAATTTTTATAAACAAAATTAGTTATCATTATACTGATTTTTTTATTTTTTAAAAGTTTTTAATTTTAGTATTAATTAATTAATTAATGTATTTTAATATTTAACGACTTTTATTATAAATTTTTTATATTTTATAATTTTACTTTTTTTGTTGACACATATTACATTATTATTGGATGTGCAAGGTAAGGTTAATTTCTTAAATTTTAAAAAATAAAGGGTAAAATTGTATTTTTAACTTAATAATTTAAAGTTAAAGATAAAATGGCCAATGTACATATTTTGTCATGCTTAAATGTCAAAAATTTGATCACAATGACTAAACTAATAGATTTTTAAAATGTTAGGGACCATGCGAGTTAAAAAAGAAAATATCAATTAAAACGTAATAATTCGAGAAAAGATAGGGATCAAAATTAATTTCACCCTAATTAATATGTTGCATATATATATATATATATATATATATATATATATATATATATATATATAGGGTGAATTGCACTCAAGTACCCTGACTTTTATCATAATTGCACGCTTAATGCCAGTTTTACCATAATTGCACTCTAGTACCCGGTAATCCGTTGACTACCGTTAGGGTAACGGTTGACCAAACGGATTCAGGTAAAATGACCAAACTGCCCCTGCAAAGGAAAAAAAAAAATTTAATTTTTTTTTTGAAGAACACGAACCCAACTGGGTTCGTGCTCTTCGAACACGAACCCAGATCTGGGTTCGTGTTCGAACCCATTTCTGGGTTCGAGCACGAACCCAGCACCTGGGTTCGTGCTCGAACCCAGAAATGGGTTCGTGTTCGAAGAACACGAACCCAACTGGGTTCGTGTTCTTCAAAAAAAAAATTGATTTTTTTTTTTTATTTCAAATTTAATTTTTTTTAAAATTAATTAAAATATGACGTGGCATGTTCTTATTGGTTGGATGATTTTTAAATTTTTTTAAAAATAAATTTAAATGTAAAAGACCAATTTGCCCCTGAACCCAGTTAGTCAACCGTTACCCTAACGGTGGTCAACGGATTACCGGGTACTAGAGTGCAATTATGGCAAAACTGGCATTAAGCGTGCAATTATGATAAAAGTCAGGGTACTTGAGTGCAATTCACCCATATATATACACACACTTCGATTACTGTTCCTCGACACCATTTTTAAGAGAAGATTTAATATAATCCATGTCTGTCAATGTCTGTCATTGGAAACATATTGTGATTAAAAAAGAGTTAATTACACTCAACCTCCCTGAGGTTTGGTTAATTACATTCGGAATCAAAGTTTGTATTAATGGACACAAACCTCCCCTCATGTTAACATTGACCGTTAAAATATCTGTTGACTTTTTTCAAATTTTTTAAATGACCAAAATACCCCTGTAACAATTTTTTACTATTCATTAAAAAAAATTTCTTGGTGGAGATCCAGACCGTCCATCAACAATGATGGACGGTGGAGATCCAATCTGGATCTCCACCAAGAAAAAAAAATTTTTTTTTGAATGTTCATCTCTAGGTTCGAAGATCGAACCCAGAGGGTTCGATCTTCAACCCAGATCGAACCCTCTGGGTTCGATGAATCTCGAACCCAGAAGGGTTCGATCTTCGAACCCTCTGGGTTCGAGATTCATCGAACCCAGAGGGTTCGATCTTCAACCCAGACCTAGAGATGAACATTCAAATTTTTTTTTTCTTGGTGTAGATTGGATCTCCACCAATAAATTTTTTTAATGAATAGTAAAAAATTTGTGACAGGGGTATTTTGGTCATTTAAAAAATTTGAAAAAAGTCAATGGTTATTTTAACGGTCAACGTTAACGTGAGGGGAGGTTAGTGTCCATTAATACAAACTTTGATTCCGAATGTAATTAGCCAAACCTCAGGGAGGTTGAGTATAATTAACTCATTAAAAAAACAATTTTGGTGCATCTTTTTTCTTGGGAAACAAAACCTGAAGCATGCGGAGATGTGTTTAAGCGAAACCTGAAACAAAACCTGAAGCATGCTCATAAAATAGTGCATCTTTTTCATCTTCCCCATAAACTCTCTCTAATCAATTTTTTGTTTGTTTCAAGATGTGTTTAAGGGAATATGAAAATGTTTGTTTACGGGCTGTTTGCTTTTTTATATAAAAATTGAATATATCTTAATATTTCTAATGACGGAATAAAGATTAAAAGCTGAAACTTAAACTATACGTTTGTTCTTTTTCCATCTAATTATCGAATAAAAATATTAATTGTTATTTTTTTTTAAAACAAAATTATCTGAACAAAAAAAATGATATAAAAATAATAATTATAGAAAAAATATTATATTATTATATAATGATAAAATATTAAGCGATAAATCATAATTTTAAACTTTTTATTTTTAAGTTATTTAATCACTTAAAAATAAATAATGTTAAATTCAGACTCATTTAAATATTAAGTGGAAAAAAAAAATAACCTTAATTACTCAAAATTTTATATTATTTTCACTAAAGTCAGTAGTTATAATGTAAAGCATGTGAAGCCCTCTCTTTGGATATGTGTTGAGTTTATTGGATATGTGTTGAGTCACTCAAAAACAATTAATCTTTTATTGGATATGTGTTGAGTTTATTTGCCTTTTTTAATGCTCACCCCATATTTTTAAATTGATATGAATCTCTTTGGTTCTCTCCGGACAACATTTCTTTCAAAAATTTTATTTGATGTCGGCAGCTGGCAGTAAACATCAAATAATTAACTATTCAATATGTAAACATCAATAATTAAAGGTTTTTAATTAATTTATTGACACTGTTAATACTGTAGGGACAATTGTTACAACTGGAAATTGCGAACTTTGAAACTTTCTAGGAAATTTTGGGTTGTCTTCCCATTAGAATCTTAAAAGCAGTGCCTTTGCTAATTTCGTTTGTATTTTGTGTTTTTTTTTCAATTCTTGAAAAATTTCGTTTCCAACCAAGAGTGAAAGGTTCTCTGAAGTCATTATGTCTGGAAACAAACGAGCTCTTGATTTTCCACCATCGTCTTCGAAGAGACAGAAATTCTCTTTGTCTTCTTCTTCTTCTTCTTGTAACGACAATCGTCAATGGAAATACGATGTGTTCTTGAGTTTTAGAGGTGAAGATACTCGTAACAACTTCACAGACCATCTCTATACTGCTTTGGATCAGAAAGGAATCATCACATTTAGGGATGATGAGAAACTTGAGAGAGGAAAGGAGATTTCATCGGAACTCTTGGAAGCAATTGAAATATCCAGGTTTTCAATCGTTATATTATCAAAAAAGTATGCTTCTTCTACATGGTGTTTGGATGAACTCGCAAAGATTGTTGAGTGCATGGACACAAAGAAACAAACTGTTTTGCCGGTATTTTATAAAGTAGATCCATCTGAAGTACGAAAACAGAGAAGTGATTTCAAGATAGCCTTTGATAAGCATGAACAAGATTTCAAGGATAATCTGGAGAAGGTTCAAAGATGGCGATCGGCTCTCACACAAGTTGGCAATCTCTCTGGATGGCATTTACAGGACAGGTACCATTAATTCTGCTTGGATTGACTGGTTTTCTTAGCTTTGAATTCATATATTTTTCATAGATTTTACATCAGTAAATGATTCAACTATAAAGACAGAGTGTTGATGAGAAAAATTCTAAGTACTTGTATAATTGGTTTTACATAAATATGGTTCTTCTTCTCAGGTCTGAAGCAGGATTGGTTAAACATATTGTTGACACAATTTCGAAGAGCTTGAATCGAACATTCTCAATTGTTGCAGGGGACCTCGTAGGAATTGAATGTCGTGTCGAGGAAATTAATAAGCTATTAGAACCAGAGTCGGATGATATTCGCTTCATTGGAATTTGTGGAATGGGAGGAATAGGTAAAACTACAATTGCTAGAGTTGTATTTGAAAGACTTTCTGATAAATATCAAGGCAGCTGCTTTCTTGCCAATGTTAGAGAAGTCTTCCATAAAAAAAGTGTTGTTCACTTACAAGAGATACTTCTTTCCAAGGTCTTAATGGAAACAAATTTAAATATATATGATGATCAAGAAGGAATCAATCACATAAGGAGACGATTATGTCATAAAAGGGTTTTTATTGTTCTTGATGATGTTGATGATCAATTCGAACAATTAGAAAAGTTGGCTGGAAAGCACAATTGGTTTGGTCCTGGGAGTAGAATCATTATTACTACTAGAGATAAACATGTGCTTCGTAGCCATGAAATTAGTAGTGTATATGAGGTCAAAGGATTGGAAGATGATGATGCTCTTCAGCTCTTTCGTATGAAAGCATTAAAAAACACAGAACCCAAAGATGATCATGTTGAGCTCTCAAAGCAAATCGTATCTTATGCAAAAGGGCTTCCATTAGCTCTTGAAGTTTTGGGATCCTATTTGTGTGGTAGAACTGTTAAAGAATGGAAAAGTGCATTGGATAGACTGCTACAAATTCCTAGCAAGAAGATTTTGGAAAAACTTCGAATAAGTTATGATGGACTTGAGGAAACAGAAAAGAAAATATTCTTAGATATTGCATGTTTCTTCAAAGGGAAGAACAAAGATCGAGTTATAGAAATACTGAACAGCTGCGATTTTTATTCAACTATTGGAATAAAAGTGCTTGTTGATAAATCCCTCATAACTATTTCTTACAATAAACTTGGTATGCATGATTTGCTACAGGAACTCGGTTGGGAAATTGTTCATGAACAACATCGTGGTGATAGTGGCAAATGGAGTAGATTATGGTTGTTTGATGATGTCTGTCACGTATTGACAAATAACAGGGTAATATTTTTCTTCATAAACATAAATTATTTATATATATATATATATATATATATATATATATATATATATATAGACACACACACACACACTCTTTCAGTAAAATGAAAATTTGTAAAGTTTATTTTAATTTGTTTTTTCTTATTTAACAGGGCTCAGAAGCTGTTGAAGGTATAATGCTTAGCAAGTCTAAACATAGAATTATTCACTTGGATGGCAAATCCTTTTCAAACACGAGTAATTTAAGGCTGCTCAAAATCAGCAAAGTTGATCTCTCAGAAAACCTGGAATACCTTTCAAACGAGTTGCGATTTCTCAAATGGCATGGATACCCTTCAAATTCTTTGCCATCAAACTTCCATCCACATAAACTTTTTGAACTCAATCTTCGTCATAGCCAGATAAAATATCTATGGAATGGCATGGAGGTATCGTATCTTAATTTTGTTGTGTACATTGCAAAGTTCATGGAAGCAATTTTTTAATTAATCTAACTTTTGTATTGCTAACAGACTTTTCAGAAGTTGAAGAACATTAAACTCAGTTACTCACACAAGCTTATCGAAACCCCAGACTTTAAAAGGGTTCCAAACCTTGAGATGCTGGATCTTGAAGGTTGTACAAGATTGCGTAAATTGCACGAGTCAGTTGGATTTCTACAACGGCTTTCTGTGTTGAATTTAAAAAACTGCAAGAATTTTGAGTGTTTTCCTAGCTACATTTGTGGTTGGAAATGTTTGAAGATTCTTAATCTAAGTGGCTGCTCAAAGCTAGACAAACTGCCTCAGAACTTGGGAGAAATTGAGTGTTTGGAGGATCTAGATGTTGGTGGGACTGCAATAACACAAGTACCATCCTCCATTGTAAATTTGACCAACCTTCAAAATTTGTCTTTCCGTGACTGCAGAGGTCAAGTACCAACCCCAACCTGGAGGTCTTTACTCTGGTCGTTGATTTTGCCACAAAGAAATGAAAATTCCATGTGTTTACGGTTGCCTCCTCTCATAGGTTTACACTCTCTGAAAAATTTGGTTCTTAGTGGCTGCAATTTTTCAGAAGGGACACTTCCCAACGATCTTGACTCATTACCCTCGTTAGAACAATTAGATTTATGCAGAAACAATTTTGTCAACCTACCGGAAAGCATCAGTCGACTACCTAAACTTCAACTTCTTAGCTTGGGGAAATGCAAGAGACTTCAGTCATTACCAGAGCTTCCACCGGAAATATGTTTTGTAGGGGCAGAAGATTGTACTTCGTTAGAAGCAAAATCATCCAATACACTGATTAAACTAAGCACTTCAACAGACTTCAAAATACTGAATTTTTACAACTGCTACAAACTGGTAGAGAATCAGGACAGGAACTGGGCTGTAACGATGCTGAAACTCCACCTTCAGGTCTGTATCCTCTCTCTCTCTCTTGATTAGTAATTGCCAAAAATAGTAAGAAAATCAAATTTGAGTAGAAATTCAAGCATTTGAAGAATATATATATATATATATATATTATAATAGGTGGCTATATTTTTCAACTCAAATATGGAAGGCATAAAGATATATTATTGTAGTTTTTCTAGTCTTGTGATATGAATACCATTTGGATCTTGGTTCTTTCTATTTACAGAAGATAATTTATCTCAATTTATTAAATGCTAATGATAGAATTGAATGTTAGTTTACATGATCCCATTATTACAGGAACTCTCCTTCAATTCTGCTCAATTTCATATTTGTCTTCCCGGAAGTGAAATTCCAGGGGCGTTTAGGCATTGGAGTGAAGGGTCACAAATACGAATTGGTCTATCTCCCAATTGGTGTAATGACAAATTCATGGGAATTGCTCTGTGTGCAGTAGTTCCAACGGTTGACAAATTACATGAATGCAAGATTTATAGTGATATCTGTATAGGATCAGATCGGTTTCGCTATATGTTCACCATCCCTGGTTGCATCGACTCTGATCACCTTTGGTTGGGGTATTTCTCAATTACGGAGATGATAGCAGCTAATAGAACAGATAAACATGATTGCCGATGCATTCACGTTGAAGTTACATCGGTTCTTACCCCGAGAAGACGTGATCAGGAAAGTGTCGTAGACGATGATACAAAATACTTGCCGGCAAAAAGATGTGGGATTCGTATGGTTTATGAATCAGAGTTGGAAAATTTTGAGGAATTTTCAGGTTCTATATTCGAACAAGACCATGGCGATGTTTGTGACGTACCACATCCTATGTATTCCTATGCACCTTTCCTGAGAATATCTAAAAGCAATGCATTGTATTGGAGAGCACCATCAGAAAATGTTTTGTTGCATCATGTTTACCCCTTTTGCTTGTAATACCCACTCCTATTGTTTTTATTTTTTCAGAGTACAATTACAAAATTAATTACAAAATTAATAATAAGTCTGCGGACTTGCCAATCATATTTTTATTAAAGTATATTATTGTTGCCACAAAAAGAAAAATGAAAAAGAAAACCAAAAAGTATCACTTTATTTTCATTTTTAGACTTTGATCCAGTAGGTCACGAGCGACAAACCTCTAATCGAGATTTTGTCACCGTAAAAAGGTATTTGTACTTTGTATTCTTTATATAATTTGAACAGAGGTGAATCTAGGGAGGGGCTTGCTTTTTTTTCTTTTTTTTTTTTTTGAAAGAAAAATTAGTTTAGCACCCATAAACATTGTATTTTAAAATCAATTTGAAAATTATTGTCATATAATTAAAACCAAAATGAATAAATAATTAAATAAATATTGTCTGTCATTATATTAAGATGTCAAAAGATCTTTAAATAATATATTAAATTTTTAAATCACTTATGTTGGATTATAAACTTGATCCATTATAGGAGTCCAAACCCGAGTCCAAACCCAAGCCCAATCAAGTTAAAGTCCAAGTCCATAACTAAGGTCCAAGCTCTCTACCTAGAATCTTCTAAGGTTTGGTAATTAAGCATAGAAATCATGTGCTCAATTAGAAGGATGTAGAAGAATGAGATGTATGGTTATTATAATTTTGGATTAGTTTATTTGTGTGGTCTAAAATTGTTTGTAATTAGTATAAATACCCCTTCCCATATTGGTTTAGACATCAAGAAGAAGCAAAATTTCTAAGTGAGTGAAGAAAAAGTAAAAGAGTGAGTTGTAATATCTTAGTTCTTAAGTGAGAGTATTCTTGTAATATTTGTTTTGAGTTCAAATAGAAGTTGTTTGAGTGTTTCATTTCCAACAAAGTGGTATCATAGCCGAGTTGGAAAGTGTACACTATAGCATATCAAAATTGAAGTTCTCTACGAGATGAAGTCAACGTCGTAAAAATTGCCTCGATCGGAGTTCAAATGAGTTGCCACGGGCTACCGAAAGGTTGCTGCCAGAGAGTGAGTTAACTCACCGAGTCCGAGTCGAGTTCAAGCAGAGTCAGCCGAGTTAGAGCCTAGTTGACCGAGCTGCCAAGCCTGTTGACCGAGCCGCTGACCGAACCACGAAGCCGTTGATCAAGCCGTCAAAGGCATTGACCGTTGACTAGGTTAGTTTAACTGTTTACTTTGACCAAAAAATTCAATTTTTGGTCTGAGTTCATTTTAAGGTTTTTCAACATTTTGAGTCCGTCCGTACAATTAGAATTTCAAAATTCTTATTGTATTAAGAGTTATGGGTAGTGGTATGGCGTCGTTTTAAGTTCCTACACTCAAGAACGACAACTATAATAGTTGGAGTATCAAGATGAAAGCTTTTTTAGATGCACACGATGTTTGGGAATTCGTAGAGAAAGGTTATAGTGAGCCGGAGAATGAAGCTACTTTAACCACTATGCAAAAGGAGAATTTGAAAGAATCAAGAAAGAGAGACAAAAAAGCTCTCTACCTCATCTATCAAGCCTTAGATGATGATGGTTTTAAGAAGATTTCGAGTGCAAGCTCCGCTAAGCAAGCGTGGGAGAAGTTGCAAATCTCTTACGAAGGAGTCGAAAAGGTAAAGAAGGTCTGTCTCCAAACATTAAGAAGTGAATTCGAATCCTTACACATGAAAGCATATGAATCTGTTTTAGATTATTTCTCAAGAGTAGCGGCTGTTTCTAATCAATTGAAAAGAAATGGTGAAAAGTTAGAAGATGTGAGAATAATAGAGAAGATACTCCGTTCGTTGGATCCCAAATTTGAGCATATTGTCGTGACGATTGAAGAAACTAAAGACCTGAAAGAAATGACAATCGAGCAACTCTAAGGATCATTGCAAGCATATGAAGAAAAATATAAGAGGAAGTAAGAGATCAACGAGTAACTCTTCAAGATGCAACTAAAGGAGAATGAAGAAAGTCAAGGTTATGAGAGAAGCCAGCGTGGTCGAGGTAGAGGCCGAGGCCGAGGATGAGGTAGAGGCCGTGGTTACGAACGAGGTTGGAATTCTAATAGCAGTAACTCCAACAACTACGAGAAAGGAGTAAGCTCAACAAGAGGCCGTTGAAGAGGCAGTTCGAACTCGAGGTATGACAAATCTCAAGTTCAATACTATAATTGTCAGAAATTTGGGCATTATGCTTCGGAATGTAAAGCTCCTAGTAGTAAGGTTGATGAAAAGTCCAATTATGTGGAAGTAAAGACCGATGAAAAGGAGATGATGCTACTAGCTTGCAGAGACAGTGATGGAGACCAAGAAAATACTTGGTACCTCAACACTGGTGCAAGCAACCATATATGTGGAAGAAGAAGTATGTTCGTAGAGCTAAATGAATCAATGACTGGCAATGTCTCTTTTGGAGATGAATAAAAAATATCAGTGAAAGGAAAATGTAACATCCTTATTCGCACTAAAGATGGTAGTCATCAATTAATCTCAAATGTCTATTATGTGCCCAATATGACATGCAACATCTTAAGTATGGGTCAACTCTTAGAAAAAGGCTATGATATTCATATGAAGGATTGTAGTCTTTTTATAAGAGATGACAAAGGAAATCTAATAGTCAAAGTAAAAAAGTCAAAGAATAGATTGTTTTCTTTGAATATTCAAAACGATGTTGCAAAGTGTCTGAAAGCTTGCTACAAAGATGCATCTTAGTTATGGCATCTTCGATTTAGGCATCTCAATTTTGGAAGCTTGGGGCTATTATCTAAGAAGACAATGGTGAAAGGACTACCTTGCATTAGCCATCCTGATCAGCTTTGCAAAGGGTGTTTACTTGGGAAGCAATTCAGAAACAGCTTTCCAAAAAAGTCAGACTCAAGAACCAAGAAGCCACTAGAGCTCATTCACACCGATGTGTGTGGACCGATTAAGCCAAGCTCTCTCTGTAAAAATAATTATTTCCTTCTTTTCATTGATGATTATTCTAGAAAAACTTGGGTATATTTCTTGAAGCAAAAATAAGAGGTCTTCAAAATATTCAAGACATTTAAAGTTGTTATGGAGAAAGTGAGTGGCCGAAAGATTAAGGCTATGAGATCAAATCGAGGAGGAGAATTCACTTCCAAGGAGTTTCAAGAGTTCAGTAAAGCAAATGGAATTCGACGTCAACTTACAGTTCCAAGATCCCCCCTCAGCAAAATGGGGTAGCTAAAAGGAAGAACAGAACCATCATCGACATGGCACGAAGCATGCTCAAAAGTAAGAGAATGCCAAAAGAGTTTTGGGCAGAAGCTGTAGCCTGTGCAGTATACCTATCCAATCGATCTCCAATAAGAAATGTGTTAGGAGGAACACCATAAGAAGCTTAGAATGGAAGAAAGCCAGGCATTTCTCATCTAAGAGTGTTTGGAAACATAACACATACACACGTTCCAGACGAGAGAATAAGTAAGCTTGATGACAAAAATGAGAAGTTCATCTTCATCGAGTACGATAATTTCTCCAAAGGATGCAAGCTTTATAATCCAGACAATGGGAAGATTATCATCAGCCGTGAAATTGTATTCGATGAAGAAAGTACATAGGAATGGAAAACACGGGATGAAGATTACAACTTTTTCCCTTACCTTGAAGAAGAAAATGAGGAGCAATCAAGAATGGAGCAAGTAGAACAAGAACCCACTACACCATCAGCATTACCAGCTTCAACAAATAACGAAAATTCACTACCATCATTTTTACAAGAAAGAGCAATGGAGCAAACAAGAGATTTTCAAGATTTATGTGAGGTAACTGAGAAATCAACATAATCTTACTCTTTTTTGTTTATTTGCTGATTGTGAACCAGTGAGTTATCAAGAAGCTGCAACAAAGAAGAAGTGGAGAGATATAATGGATGAAGAAATCAAGTCCATCGAGAAGAATGACACATAGGAACTTGTTTCACTTCTAAAAGGGCACAAGGCAATTGGTGTCAAATGTGTGTACAAAACAAAGCGAAATTCTAAGGGAGAGATTAAAAGGCACAAGGCAAGACTTGTTGCAAAAGGCTACAGTTAAAGAGCTGGAATAGACTACGATGAGGTATTTGCTCCAGTTGCTAGATTATAAACTATAAGACTAATCATTTCTATGGCAGCTCAAAACAAGTGGATGATACATCAAATGGATGTAAAGTCTGTCTTCCTTAATGGATTTCTTGAAGAGGAAGTCTATATTCAACAACTATCAGGTTACAAAGTCAAAGGCCACGAAGACAAGGTGTTAAAGTTGAAAAAGGCTATTTACGGGTTAAAATAAGCACCAAGAGCATGAAACAGCCGAATCGACAAGTACTTTCAAGTGAATGGTTTTAACCAATGTCCCTACAAGCACGCTCTATATATCAAGATCAAAGATGGAGATATTTTGATCGTGTGTCTCTATGTGGATGATTTGATCTTCACCAGAAGTAACCCAAGCATGTTTGATGAATTCAAGGAAGTGATGACGAAGGAATTTGAGATAACGAACATGGGGCTCATGGCGTACTACCTTGACATCGAAGCTAAGCAACAAAAGGATGAAATTTTCATTTCACAAGAAAGCTGTGCAAAGGAGATCCTGAAGAAGTTCAAGATGAAGAACTGTAAGCCGATAAGCACACCGATGGAATACGGAGTCAAGATGTCCAAACATGAAGGAGACGAAAGTGTAGATCAAACATTCTTCAAAAGTTTGGTGGGAAGTCTACACTACCTAACCTGCACGAGGCCTGATATCCTTCACATAGTTGGATTGGTTAGTCACTATATGGAAACTCCAACAACCACCCATTTAAAAGCCGCAAAGAGAATTCTTCGCTATCTGAAAGGTACAATTGACTTTGGCTTATTTTATTCAGTCTATAATGATTACAAGCTCATTGAATATAGCGATAGCGATTGGCGTGGAGACATAGATAATCGAAGGAGCACTACTGGATTCGTATTTTTCATGGGAGATACTACTTTCACATGGATGTCAAAGAAACAACCGATTGTCACATTGTCCACTTGTGAAGCAGAATATGTTGCTGCTACCTCATGCGTTTGTCCTGCAATTTGGCTTAGAAATCTATTGAAGGAGATAGGTTTGATACAAGAATAGCCGACCAAGGTTTGTGTCGACAACAAGTAAGCCATTTCCTTAGCAAAGAATCTAGTATTCCATGATCGAAGCAAGCATATCAATATACGTTACTACTATATAAGAGAGTGTGTTGCAAGAAAGGATGTGCAAGTTGAATATATGATGTCACAAGATCAAGTTGCCGATATTTTTACCAAGCCACTGACAAGCAAAGACTTCGTAAGATTAAGGAACTTACTAGGGGTCACAAGATCAAGTTTAAGGGGAGATGTTGGATCATAAACTTGATCCATTATAGGAGCCCAAACCCAAGCCCAATCAAGTTAGAGTCCAAGTCCATAACTAAGGTCCAAGCCCTCTACCTAGAATCTTCTAGGGTTTGGTAATTAGACATAGAAATCATGTGCTCAATTAGAAGGATGTAGAAGAATGAGGTATATGGTTATTATAATTTTGGATTAGTTTATTTGTGTGGTCTAAAATTGTTTATAATTAGTATAAATACCCCTCCTCATTTTGGCTTAGGCATCAAGAAGAAGTAAAGCTTCTAAGTAAGTGAAAAAGAAGTAAAAGAGTGAGTTGTAATATCTTATTTCTTGAGTGAGAGTATTATTGTAATATTTATTTTGAGTTCAAATAGAAGTTGTTTGAGTGTTTCATTTCCAACAACTTAACAAAGCAATCAAAAGATCCATATATCACTACAAGAAAATGTAATTTCTATCACGGACTATCCACAACGGGCATCAGGGGCATGTTATTGTTTCATGTATCCACTACGGCTTTTAAAGGCCCGTAGTGGATAGTAATTTACTATAACGGTCAGTTAAGGCCCGCAATAAATTATGAAATCCACTACGGGCACAAGACTAGCCCGTAATGGATATGAAATTATCCACTTCGAACAACTTGGGCCCATAGTTGATGATGATATCCACTATGAGCCTTTAGAGGCCCGTAGTGCATAATTTTGTTTTCCCCAAAAAATATTTCCCATCAGATTTCTTTTTGGAAACCTAGCTAATCCAAAAGCAAATCTTTTTTTCTCTCCTGCCGGACAATAGACCAAAGCACTCCCCTCTCCTCCCTCGTGCGCACCGCCCCTACCTCTCTCGTCAGCGTCGCTACACCTCTCCTCTCTCATCCGCCGCCATTGCGACCGCTCTTCGCGCACCACTGCTGCAGCCCTTGTGCACCTCCCTCTCCTCTTCGTGCACCACCGCTGCTGCCCTCGCACGCTGCCCTCTCCTCTTTTGCTCCAGTGCCACGGATCATCAGCCGCAGTTCG
The DNA here is from genome assembly GCA_003430845.1 of Xanthoceras sorbifolium. NCBI lineage: Eukaryota > Viridiplantae > Streptophyta > Magnoliopsida > Sapindales > Sapindaceae > Xanthoceras > Xanthoceras sorbifolium. The sequence continues at coordinate 621,805 of CM010617.1, forward strand.
CCGACCCCCAATGCTCATCGCTTGTGCTACCACAACATTTGATCTTGCAAAGCCTCCCACCAAGTAAGTCCTTATTTTTTTCTTCTTTTTGTTGGATCCAAGAAATCAGTCAACATAATTGTTCATGCTTTTAATTTAGACATAGAGAGAATCATGACATGGCATCTAAGGAATTGACTCTTGGCCCATTTTGCTTTTTTCTTTTTGACAAACCTGGACAATATGAGAAAAGTTTGTTAAATATTATTGATTTAAATAAATGTTTTATTAATAAAAATTTCTATTTATATAATATATGTAAGTAGATGGTGATGGTGATGATGATGATAGAAGTTTCAATTTTAATTCTCTTGGCTTTTGTTATCCTTTACTTATGAAGGTGTGTTGACATATATGTAACAATATATGTGTTTCAAGGGGCTTTGGTTTCTTATTGGGTCTTAGTAGATTTTTATTAACGGCATGCATGTAATTTTAAGTTTTTTTTTTTTTTTTTCTGCCTTTGCTTCCTGTACCTTTTATTCTAGTTCCATAAAAATGGTTTAGCTTGGTTTTACATTCTCTGGGTTCAAGTTAAGGGTTCTGTAACAAACTTGGTATAATCATAAACAATGATAAAGAGTTGTTTTTGTACAAAAAGTCTAATTTGTTAACCTCAATAGATCTGTGTGGATCATCTGAGTTGAGATTGCTTGACTTTTGTCATGGAAGATGTGGATTCCGTTTGTATTTTTTTTTTACTGTTGAAGATCTGAAATCCTCTTTACCACCTTCTTTTTACAAAACATTTTCTAAGTTAAATCAACAAAAAAGTAACAGTTCTTTCTTTTGCTTTGTATTAGTACATCCTTGTTTTTGTTTAGTTTGATTTATCATGCATTTAATATACAAATCCATAACAACAATGATATTGGTGAGTTTCTATGTAGTTGAAATGTAATGTGTTGGGCAAGTATTTTACATTTTTTGTTTGTTTCTGGGTTGTAATTAATATATTGACACATTAATGTTATCTAAATAGTTGAGCATAATGAGATTGCTTTCTTTTAGTGTAATTAAATATCTACAATTGGATGGTTCTAGTAAAAGATAGTGTCGTTTTTGGTATAATGGCATTCACCACAAGATTGGGTGGGAATGTAATTTATTTTTCTTGGATTCTCCTCCTGATGGGAGTAGTAGTGTCTTTGCCTTCACTTTTTTATGTGTTGATTTTCACTCTTTGTTCTGCAGTGACATTACAAAAAATAGAAAGTTCATTAGATGACATTTTAATTTGATACTTATTATATATATATATATATTTATTTATTTCGATTAGTTTTACTTATCTGTATTTACATATAAAAATTATTTATGTGTTAAAGGAAGGGTTCATCTTTAGTATGTGATGGCTTTTTTCCTCTGATATGAAATTATAAAATATTATTGACCTCTTTTTTTTTCTTTAAAAGTAATAATTGTACAATATGCATCTTCTCACTTGGGTCAAAATCTTATTGTTTATATGCTCAACTTGTTGACAGCTGTAAGGGCACTGGAAAGCTCTGTAAATATACAAGCACCAGGTCAGAGATTTTTATATACCAAATCCTTGTGTCATTTTCTTCTCGTTTTTGTCACTATATATTATTGTTTTAGACTTTTAGCCTGAACAGAAATGTTATACCTTTGAACACTATCTTCTTTTGCTTCAAAATCATATTCTCTTTTAGCATGATATATAGTATATCGATCATTGCTTGCACACTTTAATTATGAGTCAAAAAAGTACAACGCTAGTAGTAGAGTTAGGATACAGATACAGGTCATCCACTCTTTTTGACAATTTTATATTCTAGATTGACATCCATCTGCCAATGACAACCTAGTCATATAGCTTTCATGATTTCATCTTCCTTATAAGACCTATAAATGACACTTCTCCGTCTTCTCCAGTTCTCACAAACCTATAAATTTTCAAAGCTAAAAGAGAAATAAAAAGAGCGTGCATAACAATAAAAAAACACCATCTCACGCCGTTTTACCAATATTTGTGTCTTTTGTGGGTCTAGTTCTGGTAAGAATAGAGAATTTGAGGAAGTTACTGAACAGCTTGGTAAGGTGTTAGCAGAGAAAAAGATTCGTCTAGTCTATGAGGGAGGTAACCTTGGGTTGATGGGACGTGTCTCAAAAGCCGTTTATGATGGCGGAAGTCAAGTTTTGGGTATCATCCCAAAAGCTTTGAGTGTGGGTGGTGTTACAGGCAATACAATTGGGGAAGTGCAGATTGTCTCAAACATGTATGAACATAAGGCTGAAATATTTAGCTAAGCGGATGCATTCATAGCCTTACCTGGGGGACTTGAACATTTGGAAGATCTCTTTGAAGTCACTTCATGGGCTTAACTAAAAATCCACCAAAAACCAATAGGCTTGTTGAATGTTAATGGTTTTTATGATGGTCTGTTGTGTTCCCTAGATTATGCTGTGGAAAAGGAATTTATCTCACCCCAGGCTCGACGAATCCTTATTACTGCTTCTAATGTTCATCAGTTGATTGAACAATTAGAAGCCTTTGTACCCAAATACGACAAAGTCACATCTAAGTTAGATTGATCGGTTGATGAGGGTAGCAACAAGCGCATATTGGCTTGACCTATGTATTTTGTTTCCTATTCTTGTTTTCAATAAATATGTCATTTTTTTTATGACAATTTGTGACTAGCTTATGATGTGGTTTTTGTTATTTGTCGGGCTTATAACCTGACTGAAAAGAGAATGGGTTTTTTAATTTATAGATACTTATGGTCATTTTGATAGTATGTACAAGTTGAGAAATCGTTCAGTTACTTTGAATAACATTGGTTTATAATCTTATGGAGATAGCAATTCAGTTGAATAAGTAATGTAATAAAGTGTTATATTCATCCCTAGTCAATTCGTCGAAGGATCAATTTGCTGGTGGTACTACACTACATTTATTTCTGTCATTGGAGAGCATTACTCTGTTTCTCAATTATATAAAGTTTATGTTATACTCTTGTTGAAAGTTGTAATACTGGAGATTTCTATGTTGAAGAGTAAAGTTTCTCATTAATATTATATTAAAATGAAAAAGTACAAGTAACTAACTTTTGCACATGTGTTGACATCTTTCTGCCATGGTAAACTAGGTTGTGTGCAAGAGATGTGGCATGGATATTATCATACCATATAATAGGAATGCTAGACAAATATAATTTTTATAATCATATCACTTCGGTGTAGTTTGGATAAGAGCTCTAGACTTTGCATAGGCTTTGTGTTTGATGGATGTTTGGGCTTATATTATCTAGAGTTGGTTTTGTTGGGTGCTATTATGTCTCTGCATATTTGATTTTCTTGGAACTAACTGAAATCTTTTGGCATCTTCAAGACATCTTGGCATGAGGGCATTGATAGTTGGGGGTGCTGCTGCTACCGCAGCTGCTTATGATGCCCACAAACATGGTGGTCATGGTGGCCACATGAGCACTTGAAGAAGTTAGAGATGTTTATACTGCTTGGCAATTAAAATACATTATATTTTAGGATTTTATTTATTTTTTTATAAGTGATAACACATAATTACGATTTGAGTTTATTATTAGAACTTGAGAACTTTAATTAGGATTTGCTGTTATTTTGTTATAATATTTCTATTATTTGTTTAATAGTTTAAAATTTTCAATTGATATTATATACCAATTAATTCCATCTAATTAATTTTTTTAATGAAAATTAAAGTATTTACAACGGGCATTGCCCGTTTTCGTTTAATTTATCCACAACAGACACCGCCCGTTTTCGTTTACTTTATCCACCACGAGCAATGCCCATTCTGGAAAAGTGCGCATTTTTTATTATCACTCCTTAATACATAGCGGACGGAGGGTTGTCGATACTCTTTCACAACAGGCATTGCCCGTGGTGGATGACCCTTTTTCTTGTAGCTAGATCTCTCAAGCAAAATCACTCAAGTGAAACAAATAAGTTGAAAATTTATACTTATTAGCTTCTTCAAATTAAAGAACCGTTAATATACTAATTGGTGTCACATCCCTTAATTAACCTAAAGATTAATGATTGAACTTTTATATTAACTATACAATACAAATGCATTATTTTTTTTGTCAATGACCATTTTATCCTTAACTAAAATTACTAAGAACATACAAAACAATTATAAAAACATTTACACACAAATCTTTATAATACATAATCAAATTGGTTCACCAACGAATGTTGTTCACGGCCCGTGATAAAAGGATTAGTTTCTTTGTCCAGTTCACTGAATCTGGTAGGCATCCACAAAGCCGTTGAATGGTTGGGGGTGAGTATAGAACAGTTTTGGCTTTGGTGGAGTATAGAACCTTCGGCTGGCGGTGATTCCTGAAAACATTCCGTGTCTTTTTTGTAAACTGGACGAATTCCACACTTAATCACCTTCGAATTCCAATTTCTGACCCAGGTATTAATTCCGAACCTAGCATGAATGCATGTACTATTACTTAGCTGATCTGATCTTTCATGTTCAAACTTCTCACGAGACGCATATGCCAGCCAAAGGTGCTGAGACTCAACACTTGTGAAATATGGGATACAAAAACGGAAAGTATAGTCGTTGCTCACTATAGACATTGTACATCCCACTAACCAGATGTCATTCCAAATCTCAGGATCTGGAGAAATTACTCCACACATTGCAATTCCCATGAATTCATCATTTAACCAATTGGGAGGCAGTCCAATTCCCACTGAATTTCCATCACTTCTACAAATAAACCACTCTGGAATTTTCCTTCCCGGAAGAGGAATATGTAACAGAGAAGAAAGGTTGACCGGTTGCTGTAGCATGGCATCATGATTATTAGTATCCACGTAGACTAATGCTTTGAAATGGATTAATCATTTAAATACATTATAGTTTGGTTCCAAATTTTGTTAAAAACTCTCTTTCACAATATTAGTTGACTTCGTTAAAATAAACAGGACAAGACATCAAGCAACTTTCTTTTATGATATTTTTATAATAAAATATCTTAATTAACATCAATGGTTATCATGTCAATGTTAATCATTTTCCAAATTATCATGCAAATTATATGTTTCTATTTTTATTTTTATTATGTTGATCGATACCATTTAAAGTTTTCACATCTTATGTTATCATATATTTTTTAGTTTCATATATATATAAATAGGTTCTTTATGTATTTGTAATAGGCAGTTCAATATAGTAAAATATTAGTTAGGTTTTCAATGAAATTTAGAATCAAGAGAACTCGACTACAATTAGCTCAAAAAATGAAACTTTTTGGTTTAAAATCTGAGCATAAAATGTGTGAGCTAGGTGCAAAGCAAACAATAATAAACTGTGTTTGGGTCCTAAAAAAAGAAAAAAAAAGAAACTCTAAGCCTTTGATGTGTAAGATTTACATGGTCTATTTTAACGGCTCTAAAGAGAGGAGTACAATCTTCAGCCCCTACAAAAGTTATTTCTGGTGGAAGCTTTGGAATTGACTTCAGCATTTAGCATTTCTCTAAGTATAAATATCCCAGTTTGGAAAGTTGATTTATACTTTCTGGTAGGCTGACAAAATTGTTGTTGCTCAATTTTAACTCTTTTAAGGAGCATAAGGAGCCAAGATCATTGGGGAGTGCTCCTTCCAAAAGATTGCAGTCACTTAGATCCAATATTTTTAGATTGATTAAACCTGCGAGAAAAGGCAACAACAAACACATCGAATTGGGATTTTTTCTTGACAAGAAGAATGAAGATATCCAACTTTGGGGTGCTTGTCTACAATCACGGAAAGACAATGTTTTAAGGTTCATCAACTGTGCAATGGAAGATGGTACTTGTCTTATTGCAGTCCCACCAGCATCTAGCTCCTCCAAACACTCAAGTTCCTCCAAATTTTGAGGAAGTTTGTCTAGTTTTAAGCAGCCTTGGAAATTAAGAATCTTGAGAGATTTCAGACCGGATATGTTGCTCGGAAAACTCTCAAGGTTCTTACAGCCTTTCAAATTCAATACAGTAAGTCTTTGAAGAAATCCAACTGTCTCGTGTACTTTACGCAATCTTGAACAACCTTCAAGATCCAATTTCTCAAGATTTGGAACCATTTTAAAGTCTGGGCTGTCGATAAGATTGTGGGAGTCACTAAGCTTGATGGTTTTCAACTTGAGAAAAGCCTACTAGTAATAAAAGTTAGATTAATTAAAAATGCTTCCATGAACTTTGTAAAAGATATTTTTTTAAATTAAGATATAATACCTTCATGCCCTTCCAAAGATATTTTATCCGGCTACGACAGAGGTTGAGTTCAAAAAGATTCTATGGCTGGAAATTTAAAGGCAAAGAACTCGAAGGGTATTCGGGCCATTTGAGAAATCGCAATTCATCTGAAAGGTATTGCAGGTCTTCTGAAAGGTTAACATTGCTGATTTTGAGCAACCTTAGATTTCTCATGTTTGAAAAGGATTTTCCATCCAAATGGGTAAATCGTTGTTCAGACTTGTTAAGCATTATACCTTTCACTTCATGTGTGCCCTAATAAGGAAGAAGAGTGCAATATGTGAGTATATTTGACAAAAGAGTGTGATATGTGAATATAATATTTATATAAGTTTATGTTCTCAATTAAACAAAATACATTACCCTATTATCCGTCAACACGTGATGGGCATCCTCAAATAGCCATAGTCTACTCCATTTGCCACGGTCATCAGGATATTGTTCATGTACAATTTTCCAACCCATTTTTTGTAGTAAATCATGCACATCAATTATTTCAAGTTTATAGCTATATGAAATTGTTATAAGGGATCTATCAATGAGAACCCTTATTCCAATAGCTGAATCAAAATCACAACTATCTAGTATTGCCATGACTCGGTCTTTGTTATTCCTTTTGAAAAAACATGCAATATCTAAAAATATTTTCTTCTCTGTTTTCTCAAGTCTATCATAACTTATTCGAAGTGTATCGAAAATATCTTTTTTAGGAACTCGTCTTAGTCTATTCAATGCACTTTTCCAATCTTCGATAGTTCTACCACACAGATAGGATCCCAAAACTTAAATAGCTAGTGGAAGCCCTTTAGCATAAAATACAATTTTCTTTAAGAGCTCAAAATGATCATCTTTGAGTTCTTTGCTTTTGAATGCTTTCATCCGAAAGAGCTGATGAGCATCATAATCTTTCAATTCTTTAACTTCATATACACTACTAATTTCATGGCTACGCAGCACATATTTATCTCTAGTTAAAACAATGATTCTACTCCCAAGTAGGGATGGCCATTGGAACCGAACCGCCGGTTCCGGTTCCAATTTTTCTCAACCGGAACCGAGACCGGGGAGGTCCCGGTCCCGATTCCGATTTTGAACTGGCGGTTCTCCGCCGGTTCGGTTGGTCAACCGGTTCTTAGAACCGGCAGTTCTTTTTTTTTCTTTCAAGTCACAAATTTTTTTTTTTCAATTTTTTTTTAACCGGCTGTTCCGGTTCCAAAAAATAAAAAATCGTAACCGGAACCTTGGTCCCGGTTCCGTTTTCCAGTTCCGGCACCGGTTTTTAACCGAACCTTTGGTTCCGGTTAAAAACCGCCAGTTCGGTTCGAACCGCCCTGTTCAAATCGAACTGGGGCCATCCGTACTCCCAAGACCAAACCAATCATGCTTTACAGCCACGTTTTCTAATTGTTGTAAGTGATCATTAACATCATCAAGGATAACAAAAACCCTTTTGTTACATAACCGCCTTCTAATGTAATTAATTCCTTGAAGATCATTACATATATTCAATTTTTTTTCGTTGAAGACATCAGAAAGAAGTTTCTTTTGCAAGTGAACAACACCTTTTTTTTTCTGAGACTTCTCTAACATTTTCAAGAAAGCATCTACCTTCATATTCATAGGAAAGCATTTCAAAAACAACTTTAGCAATGGTAGATTTACCTACTCCCCCCATTCCCCAAATGAAGCCAATATCATCCTTCTCAGATTCTAAAAGCTCATAAATTTCCTCCAGATGAGAATTTATACCAACAAGGTCCCTTGTAACATTCTCAAATGTCTCATTCAAGCTTATCAAAATCTTATAGACGATCTTTTTAATCCATTCCACTTCAGGCCTGAGAAAAGAACCATAATTATGTAAAACCAAACAAGAAATATTAATTTGTTAATTTAAAATCATTGATCTCAATATTGTTTCTTTATAGTTTAGTCATTTACTTATGAATATCTGTGATTAATATTTTTTTTATGTATAAGATTAAAGTCATTAAATTAAGGCCTTTTTTTTTCCGGCAAGTGATTTGGAGTCTTAAAAAGTAAAAAAAATCTGTAATTAAAAGGTTGAAGAAACTTGACTGAAATCTGAGTAAGATGTATTTGTACACCTTACTTCCAAAATTGCCCTCAAACAATCACTAAACTATTTATAACTCATTATTTTAGTATAAACATTATTTTCTTTAATTTATATTTTTTAAATAATATTTCATTAGTTTACTAAATATTAAATATTAACTAAATTAAAAAAATTTCAATAGTTAGATAAACTATTTATACTAAATAAAATAATATATAAAAAAATAATATATGTATTTTATTACAACTCTTAACAGCAGAAATGAAAAACAAACATGTTGTTAAATGAAAAACATCATAAATGACAGTGCAGATGGAAAATAGTTTCCATTGACTCTTGCTACAAGTAGAAAAAGAAGACACAGAGAATTTCCATTGACTCTTGCTACAAGTAGAAAATCAAGAGCTCGTTTGTTTCCAGACATAATGACTTGAGAGAACCTTTCACTCTCGGAAGAAAACCAAATGCACATTTGAAACCTTTAAGGCATCTCCAATTATATTCTATTTATTCAATCTCTATTACTTTTTCAACACTATATATTCTACTATTACTCTTCCATCCATTCTTTAAACAAATTTAGGGAGGAGTTGCCCTTTTTAAAAAAAAATAAAATAAATAATTTTGTTTAGCACCCATAAATATTGTATTTTTTTACTTTGACCTCCAAATATTCCCTGAATTTAATTGTAATTTAGTCAGAGCAGTTTTTCAAAATATTCCTACTACATTGTCGGATCAATATTTATAATATCTTTTTTTCCTTCTCAAAAATAACATAGTGAAACCATATACAAAACATGACCATGTATTTAGTGTTCTTCCTCTTCCTCTTGAATCTTCGTGAAAATCTAGCCACAATCACCAGGGTTGCATTCAGTTAATCATTCTTCATCACTGTCTTCTTCTTCGTTCAGTTGATCTTCTTCTTCATCACTTTCTTCTGCATAAAAACTAGAAGAACAGTTATGACTTTGGTGGAGTATAGAACCTTCAGCTGGCGGTGATTCCTGAAAACATTCCACGTCTTTTTTGTAAACTGGACGAACCCCACACTTAATCACCTTCATTTTTCCCTTGGCACGAATTCTAAACCGAGCATGAATGCATGTACTATTACTTGCTGACACACAGTCTTCATAATATTTTCTACCCTGCCATAATATTATCTCAAGAGACTCATATAGCAGACAAAGGTGCTCAGACTTACCAGCTGTGATAGTTGGGATAAAAGGGAATGAAGAATAGTACTTGTTCATAATAGTCATGCTACAGTACACTGACCCGAAGTCATTCAAGTTCTCAGGGAATGAAATCACTCCACACATTGCAATTCCCATGAATTCATCATTTAACCAATTGGGAGGCAGTCCAATTATCACAGAATCTCCATCACCTTTACAGCTGAACCACTTTGGAATTTTCCTTCCTGGAAGACTAATATTAAAATGACGAAAAAGGTTGATCTGTAGCATTGCATCATGATTATTAGTATCCACATAGACAATGGTTTGAAATGTAGATGGAAGAATAATAGTTGATTTCGTTAAAATAAACAGGGTAAGGCATCAAGCAACTTTCTTTTATGATTTTTTTAAGATAAATAAAATATTTCAATTATTATTCATTGTTATCATGTCAATGTTAATAATTTTTCAAATTACCAGGCAATTTATATGTTTTATATTTCTATTTTATTATGATGATGGATACCATTTAAAGCTTTCACATCTTATGTTATCATATATTTTTTAGTTACATATATCTATAAATAGGTTCTTGATGTATTTATAATAGGCAGTTCAATATAATAAAATACTTTTTCATATTATTTTACAAACATTATCTAGTGAAGTTTTCAATGAAATTTAGAATCAAAATAACTTGACTACAATTAGCTCAAAAAATGGAACTAATTTCTTATTAAAATCTAAGCATAAAATGTGTGAGCTAGGTGCAAAGCAAACAATAATAAACTCTGTCTGGATCCTCAAGAAAACAAAAGCTCTAAACCTTTGATGTGTAAGATTTACATGATCTATTTTAAGGGCTCTAAAGAGAGAAAGAGTAACAAACCTGAATGTAGTGTTTCAGCAACATAACTGCCAAACTGTTTTCCTGACCTTGATTCTCAAGTAATTTGGAGCAGTTGACAAAATTCAATACAGAAAATGAACTTGAATGTTTTAGCATATTCGATACATCTTCCAAGGAAGTACAATCTGCAGCCCTTACAAGCATTGTTTTTGGTGGGAGCTCTGGAATTGACTTCAGCATTTGGCATTTCTCTAAGCATAAAGATTCCAGTTTAGAAAGTTGATTTATACTTTCAGGTAGGCTGACAAAATTGTTGTTGCTCAAATTTAACTCTTCTAAGGAGAGTAAGGAGCTAAGGTTATCGGGAAGTGCTCCTTCCAAAAGGTTGCAATCACTAAGGTCCAATATTTTTAAACTGAATAAACCTACCAGAGAAGTCAACGACAAACACATGGAATTGGGATTTTTTCTTCGCAAAAAGAATGAAAATATCCACCAAGTTTGGGGTGCTTGTTTACAATCATGTAAAGACAAAATTTTAAGGTTCTCCAACCGTGCAATGGAATCTGGTACTTGTTTTATTGCAGTCCCACTGGCATCTAGCTCCTCCAAACACTGAAGTTCCCCCAAGTTTTGAGGAAGTTCGTCTAGTTTTGAGCAGCCATGGAGATTAAGAATCTTGAGCGATTTCAGACCAGATACTTTGCTCGGAAAACTCTTAAGGTTCTTGCAGCCTTTCAAATTCAATATAGTAAGTCTTTCGAGAGATCCAACTGTCTCATGCACTTTACACAATCTTGAACAATCTTCAAGATCCAACTTCTCAAGATTTGGAACCCCTTTAAAGTCTGGGGTTTCGATAAGGTAGTGAGAGTGACTGAGCTTGATGGTTTTCAACTTGAGAAAAACCTATTAGCAACAAAAGTTAGATTAATTAAACCAATTGCTTCCATGAACCTTGTTAAAGATTGTTTTAAAATTAAGATATGTGTAGTACCTTTATGCCCTTCCAAAGATATTTCATCCGGCTATGACAAAGGTTGAGTTCAAAAAGGTTCAGTGGCTGGAAATTTAATGGCAAAGAACTAGAAGGGTATTCGGTCCATGTGAGAAATCGCAATTCATCTGAAAGGTATTGCAGTTCTTCTGAAAGGTCAACATTGCTGATTTTGAGCAGCCTTAGATTTCTCATGTTTGAAAAGGATTTGCCATCCACATGGGTAAGTCGCTGTTCAGACTTATTAAGCATTATGCCTTTCACTTCATGTGTGCCCTAATAAATAAGAAAAAAGAGTGCAATGTGAGTATAGTACATAGAAATGTTAATAAAAAAGAGTGTGATATGTGAATATAATATTTATATCAGTTTATGTTCTCAATTAAAAAGAAATACTATACCCTATTTTTTGTCAACACGTGATGGACATCTTCAAACAGCCATAATCTACTCCATTTGCCACGATCATCAGGATGTTGTTCACGAACAATTTTCCAACCCATTTCTTGCAGTAAATCATGCATATCAATTACCCCAAATTCATTGTTTGAAATTGTTATAAGGGATCTATCAGCGAGAACCCTTATTCCAATAATTGAATCAAAATCACAACTATCTAGTATTTCCATGACTCGACCTTTGTTCATCCCTTTGAAGAAACATGCAATATCTAAAAACATTTTCTTCTCTGTTTCCTCAAGTTCATCATAACTTATTCGAAGTGTATCCAAAATATCTTTTTGGGAAACTCGTCTCAGTCTATTCAATGCACTTTTCCATTCTTCGACAGTTCTACCACATAGATACAATCCCAAAACTTCAAGAGCTAATGGAAGCCCATTTGCATAATCTATGATTTTCATTGAGAGGTCAGCAAAATCAACTGGGGGTTGTTTGTTTTTGAATGCTTTCATATGAAAGAGCTGGAAAGCATCACGATATTTCAATCCTTTAACCTCATATATACTACTAATTTCATGGCTAGTAAGCACATGTTTATCTCTAGTAGTAATAATGATTCTACTCCCAGGACCAAACCAATTAGGCTTTCCAGCTAGCTTTTCTAATTGTTCCAATTGATTATCAACATCATCAAGGACTACAAAAACCCTTTTACAACATAACTGCCTTCTAATGTAATTAATTCCTCCAAGATCATTACTACATACATTCAAATTTTTTTCATTTAAGATATCAGAAAGAAGTTCATTTTGCAAGAAAACACCACCTTTTTCTTTTGACACTTCTCTAACATTTTTAAGAAAGCATCTACCTTCATATTGATATGAAAGCATTTCAAAAACAACTTTAGCAATGGTAGATTTACCTACTCCCCCCATTCCCCAAATGCCAATGAAGCGAATATCATCCTTTTCAGGTTCTAAAAGCTCATAAATTTCCTTCATGTGAGAATTCATACCAACGAGATCCATTGTAACATTCTCAAATGTCCCATTCAAACTTCTCAAAATGTTGTAGACGATCTTTTTAATCAATTCCGCTTCAGACCTGAGAGGAAGAACAATAATTATGTAAAACCAAACAAGAAATATTAATTTGTTAATTTAAAATCATTGATCTCAATACTGTTTCTTTATAGTTTAATCATTTACTTATGAATATCTGTTATTAGTATATGTCTTATGTCTATCTCTGGCATAAGATTAAAAAGTAAAAAAAAAATAATAATAAAATCAGAAATTAGAAGGTTGAAAAAACTTGACTGAAATCTGAGCCATCAAACAATCACTAACACAATATTATATTAAATTAAAACAATATGGTCTCCCTATTACAAATGAACTGAAAATCAAGGATGGCATCGTTAGTTTACTAAATTATTAACTAAATTTAAAAATTATAAATAGTTAGACAAATTATTTATTCTAAATAGAAAATATATAAAACAGTTAATCAAATGGGTAGATCTTTCCGGACTTTATAAATAAATAAATAAAAACAACAAATGATGTAAAAATTATGAAAATTATAGGAATTCAAAGCTAAGAAAACCAATAAATCCAAGTAGAATTAATGGTACCCGTCCTGTAAATGCCATCCAGCTAGATTGGCAACTTGTATGAGTGCTGATCTCCACCTTTCCACCTTCTCCATATTATCCCTACAATCTTGTTCATGTTTATCAAAAGCTGTCTTGAAATCTCCACTCTGTTTCCGTACATCTGATGGATCTACATCATAAAATATCGGCAAAACAGTATGTATCTTTGTGTCCATACACTCAACAATCTTTGCAAGCTCCTCCAAACACCATGATGAAGAAGCATAGTTTTTCGATAAAATAATGACTGAAAACCTCGAACTTTCAATGGCTTCCAGGAGTTCTGGTGAGATCTCCTTCCCTCTCTCAAGTCTTTCATCATCCCTAAACGTGTAGATTCCTTTCTGATACAAAGCAGCATAGAGATGATCAGTGAAGTTGTTGCGAGTATCTTCACCTCTAAAGCTCAAGAACACGTCGTATTTCCATTGACTGTTGCTACAAGAAGAAGAAGACAGAGACAATTTCTGTCGCTTGGAAGACGATGATGGAAAATCAAGAGCTCGTTTGTTTCCAGACATAATGACTTTTAGAGAACCTTACACTCTCGGAAGAAAACCAAATGCAGATTTGAAACCTTAAAAAGCAAAGACAATGTTTTTAAGATTTTAATGGGATGACAGACAACACAAAATTTCCACACAAAATTTCCAGGAAATTTCTAGTTTGAAGAAAGTCAAAAAGTTACTGAGTTTGTAATTCCCACACTTTGTCCCATCAACATTGACTTAACTGGCGAACTTTCAAGGTAACATTATTGCTGGGGCCGGTGGGCGACTGCAGTCTGCAGCTCGGTAGTTGATAAGTGGCCTACTTTTTTTTTTTCTTCTTTTTTTAGGCCATCTATTTTTATAAAAAAATATATTTTTTGTATTTTTAATTATTTTAATTATTTTATTTAATTATTAAATTTTATTAAATGTCTTATTTTATTAGTTAGAACTTTACAAGTCCTGGTTTAAACTTTAATATTATAAATATTGTTCTACAATTATCTCTAAAACAGAAATAAATGTAGAAAGACCTCTTTTAATATTGAGAGTAAATTTCTTCTGATTTAGATTTAAAATATATAGACTGCATTATAGAATTTGATCTTAGTAAATTCTAATAACCCTTAATCCATATATTAAATTTAAGTTTATAATAATTTAATGGCCATATAAATTAAAAATATTTTTATATTTTTTATTTAATTAAATACATATAAAAAAATATATATTTATTAATATATATTATAATAATATTAGTTATAAATAGAATAATAAATATATTTTTTAATATTAATATTTTATTATTATATATAAATTAATTAATTTTAAATTTTATTTTTATTTAACTATTTAAATTTTAATTATAAATTAAATTAATATACCTTTATTTTAATTAATGGTAATGGAAATAAAAAGGACAATGTTTTTAAGATTTTAATGGGAAGACGACAAAAAATTTCTTGTTTGAAAAAAAAAAAAAAATCTTTAGTCAAAATATTTCGTCGTATTCATTAGCTGAAAGTCAAATGATATATTTGTTCTTTTTCCACACGGAATAAAAATGTTGATAGTTATTTGTTAAAATAAAAATATTTAAATAAAAAAATTGATATAAAAATAATAATTATAAAAAACATATTATATTATTATTTAATAATTAGATATTAAGTGATAAATTATAATTTTAAATTTTTTATTTTAATTTTTAATATTTTTAAATTATTTAATTATTTAAAAAATAAATAAAAAATATTAAATTTAGACTCACTAAAGCATTGAGTGGAAAAAAATTAACTAACCTTAATTACTCAAATTTTTATATTATTTTCACTAAATTCAGTAGTTATAATGTAAAGCATGTGAAGCCTAATAACAATTAATCTTTTATTGAATCTCTTTGGTTCTCTCCAGACAACATTTCTTTCAAACAATTTTGAAATAAATTGATCATATTCGGTTTTAAATTTTATTTTAAAATTTTAAAATAAAAAATTATGTGCATAATATATTTGTCGATTATGTTAAAATTCTGGATGGGTTTACTCTGTTGCAACAACTTTCTAAAAGAAGCTGAATTTTTCATGACTTCTTGTTTGGTGTATCATTCTATTTATCTACGTAGCCTAGCTATTTGATCTCGTGTCTTAAAATTTCTTGAATTTTGTATCTGGATCATGATATGCACTCTTCATCAATAAAGAACTCAACCAATAATATAAAGCTCCGTACATCCAATAATATCATGTTAATGTATGTATCATTCTTTAAATTAACAAATATGACGGTGATAATAAAATTCAGTTCATCTCATATATGAACGCATGACACTATTGAACGAACAAATGGATGACGTACTGGTGCATTCATATATAAACCCGTGTTATTCAAGCATTTCTCATCAATCTGATAGATTCAATGCCATAATCAAATGTCAATGACTCCAAAACATTAAGACTATGTAAACGGCTTCAAATTAATATTATTTTAGATTGGAAAAGTAGAATGACTTGTTTTCTCAATAGAAAACAGTTCAGGTTTACAAGTTCCATACGTTATAAAAAAGTCAGTGGCTTCCTTGGCCATTCATGTAAACTGTAATGGACCGGCAAAACACTTTTCATTCATGCTTAGACTTTATTTATAAATTGAAAACGAATAGTCATATTTGTCTGCAAGTTTGATTTGATCAATCTCTTTCCTTGCTTCTACCACAGCACATAACCTATTTTGAATAAATATCTCCTGATGATTTTTTTTTTTTAAGGAAATTAGTACTTCAGTAAATCAGAATTATATTTAACCCACTTATATTATACTATATGACGTAGGTCTCTCATGTAATTAGTTTTCTAAGTTATATTATATGATGTGAGTGGACTGAACGTATACGTACCCACTAAAGCATTTCTCATGCATGTACCAGTTTCAACAAACGGCTTTGAATTCTTTATATCTCTTCCCTGAAATTTCTAAGTTTTATTATATGGAAACCTTCTAATAAAAATAATTTAGGTCATTGAAGATAAATCTAATTTAGGTCTAAATGCCTCTTTCGTTTCTTTTGTTTACATTTCAATATATTTTATTTAAGAACACTTTTATATATAATAATCAAGCAATCAAAAGTTGTTAACATATTATTCATGCACGGTTTTATTTCAATATATTTTATTTAAGAACAATTTATTTTCATGCACGGTTTTATATATATATATATGTATATCACTTGGAACCTTTTAAAAGTCCATGAAAATACAAAATAATATTAATAAATTTTTATTCATCAAAATATTAAAATAATTATAAATAAATTTCTTACTACTCCTTATGTCATCACCCATCGATGACACTCATTTTGAAAATTATTAATAATTTCTTTGAGACTCTTCATTTTTGGATTAATCATTTATATACGTTATAGTTTGGTTCTAAACTTTGTTAAAAACTCCTTCTTTTAAAACATTAGTTGACTTCGTTAAAATAAACAGGATAAGGTATCAGATAACTTTCTTTTATGATTTTTTAGAATAAAATATTTCAATTAATGTTAATTATTATCATGTCAATGTTAATCATTTTCTAAATTATCACGCAAATTATATGTTTCTATTTCTATTTTATTATGTTGATCTATACCATTTAAAGTTTTCACATCTTATATTATCGTATATTTTTTAGTTTCATATATCTATAAATAGGTTCTTTATGTATTTGTAATAGTCTTAATTATACATTAATACCGTATCTTTAGTTGACTCGGTTAAAAATAAATGTTTAACCAAAATTTTTACTTTAAATGATAAAAATATCCTTGGTAAAAAAAATAATATTAATTATTATAATTTAAAATTAAAATTTAAAAAAATTAAAATTTTTTAAAATGGACGAATCTATTTAAATTATTTTTTAAATTATTTAATTTTAATAATTAATATAATTATTTTATTTTTTAATCAGGATATTTTTATCATTTGAGGTAAAAATTTTGGTTAAACTCTATTGTAATTTACCCTTTTTTATGTGAAAATTGAATAAATCTAAATTTTTCTAATAACGGAATAAAGATTAAAAGCTTCAACTCCAAAGATATATTTATTTTTTTCCTTCTAACTACGAAATTATTTTTTTTTTAAATTAAAAAATTTGAATAAAAATAAATTTAAAAATATATTAACATAAAAATAATAATTATAAAAATATATTAACACAAACAACCCTTAATTAATCTTTTATTGTAAACCGAGTTTAAATTTGGCACCGTAACTCAAAATTTTTATATTGCTTTCAACAATTTATCTTTTATTGGATATGTGTTGAGTTCATTTGCCTTTTTTATTGCTCACCTCATATTTTTTGTTGACTCTTTGGCTCACACCAGACAAAAATTTCTTTCAAAAATTTTATTTGATGTCGGCAGCCGGCAGTAGACATCCAATAATGAACTATTCAATCGTAAACATCACAACTTGATTCAGTACAGTAGGAGTATGGACGGAGCCCTTTAGGGGTTTGGTGGGCTCTAGCCCGGCAAAGGTTTTTAATTTTTTTTTTTTATAGTTTGGATTATTTTTATTATTTTAAATAAAAAATTAAGTAAAAATTATTTATTTAATTTCTATGTAAATCATAAAAATTAAAATTAGAAAACTCTCCACCACACTTGACATGATAGGAACAAAGACTGTCCTTTTCTCTTCTTTTTTTTTTTCTTATTTTCTCATCGAAAGAATAGAGTCAGTGACATTTATTTTACTTCATTGATTCGTTTACTGTTGTTGACTCTTTCTGTTTTCATAGTGAGTACATAATATATATTTTCAGTTATAAAATTTATTAAATAATTATTTTAGAACAAGAAAAATGAAAAAAAAAATTACAAATTGTTTGGTCATCTACATTAAGAGTGAACTTATTGATACTATTGACTCAAAATAAGTAATATTTTTTTTTTATATTTTAAAATTACATAGTGCATAACTTCGGTAATATCTTATTGTATTCATATTTCATGCCTATTGTTTGTATTTTATTTTATTTTTACCTAAATTATGTATTTAAGAATAAAAGTCATTATCTTTCATTTTAATAATAAATTCTATCATAATGTTCATATTTAACTATTATAAATAAATAAATAAAAATTTACTAACTTTCAACTTTCAACTCTTAACTCTCAACCATCAACTACTTAATCTTCCAACACTTTCCTTGAATTGAGTCTTCTAGAAACTTAAAATGGGTTAGGCCTTCAAATTGGTTTTGACCTTCAAATGGTTTGGGCTTAAAACAAGTTTACACTTCAACACCGTATCCTATGTATTCATATGCACCTTTCCTGAGAATATCTAAAAGTAATGCATTGTATTGGAGAACACCGTCAGAAAATGTTTTGTTGCATCTTATTTTTTACCCAGTCCTATTTTTTTTTTTTTCTCCGAGTATAATTATAAGTCTACGGGACTTACCAGTCATATTGTTGTTAAAAGAGTTAATATATTAGAGCATCTCCAATGCAAATATGTATTTTTGAGTATCTAAATAGTGCCACATCAGCATTTCTAAATAATATGGATCTAACTTGTCAAAAAAATTATAGAAATGCATATTCACTTCTCCAATGTGAATATCTAAATAGTAATTTTAATCCAATCACCACAAGCCATTTGTTACATTCTCTCTCCATTCAATATGATAATTAAATGCATTGACAAAATACTAAAATTTTATTGGTGGGAAAAGTTAGAAATCCTAGTCAGCATATCAAGGAGAATATCTACAATTAGAAACTCTACTTGATATTCTCTAACTTTTTTTTTACCACATCATATCAATATTAAAGTTAGATAATTGCATTGGAGAATGTTTTCTTAACTTTTTCAATATTAATCCTATGTGGCACTCAATTTTCTCCAAATGCATAATAGCATTGGAGATGCTCTTAGCTGAAATTTTTATTAATTATTATTAAAGTATACCATTGTTGCCATAAAAAGAAAAGAGCTAATTGCACTCACACCCCCTGAGGTTTGGCCAACTACAAGTAAAATTAACTTTATCATTTATTAACAATGACACCCCCTTGACTTTAGTCAAAGTGAACAGTATCAGGGGTATTTTCGTCTTTTTCAATTTTTAATTTTATTTTATTAAATAATAAATTAAAAAATTAAAATAAAATAATAAAATTATTTAAAAATTAATAAAAAATAAAAAATTAATTAATTTAAATCCATTTTCCAGATCGAATCTCAACCGTCCATCAAGATTAATGAAGGGTTGAGATTCAATCTGAAAATGGATCCAAAAAAAAAAAAAAAAAAAATTTTTGGATCTTCGAAGAACCCATCTGGGTTCGATCGAAGAACCCAGAAACTGGGTTCTTCTGGGTTCTTCGATCGAACCCAGATGGGTTCGATCGAAGAACCCAGTTTTCTGGGTTCTTCGAAGAACCCAGAAACTGGGTTCTTCGAAGAACCCAACTGGGTTCTTCGATCGAACCCATCTGGGTTCGATCGAAGAACCCAGTTTTCTGGGTTCTTCGAAGAACCCAGAAACTGGGTTCTTCGAAGAACCCAACTGGGTTCTTCGATCGAACCCATCTGGGTTCGATCGAAGAACCCAGATGGGTTCGATCGAAGAACCCAGAAGGGTTCTTCAATCTGAACCCAGAGATCGAAGAACCCTCTCTGGGTTCTTCGATGGGTTCTTCGAAGAACCCAGATTGGGTTCTTCGAAGATCCAAAAATTTTTTTTTTTTTTTTTTTTTTGGATCCATTTTCAGATTGAATCTCAACCCTTCATTAATCTTGATGGACGGTTGAGATTCGATCTGGAAAATGGATTTAAATTAATTAATTTTTTATTTTTTATTAATTTTTAAATAATTTTATTATTTTATTTTAATTTTTTGATTTATTATTTAATAAAATAAAATTAAAAATTGAAAAAGACGAAAATACCCCTGATACTGTTCACTTTGACTAAAGTCAAGGGGGTGTCATTGTTAATAAACGATAAAGTTGATTTTACCTGTAGTTGGCCAAACCTCAGGGGTTGTGAGTGCAATTAGCTCAAAAGAAAAAAAGAAGAAGGAAATATCCCTTTTATTTTGTGTTGTTTATATAATTTGATCGGAGGCAAATTTAGGGAGGGGCTGCCCTTTTTTTTTTAAAAAAAAAAAAAAATTTATTTATCACCTGTAAAATATTGTATTTTATTACTTTTGACCTCCAAATATTCCCTGAATTTAATTGTAATTTAGTCACAGCAGTTTTTCAAAATATTCCTACTACGTTGTCGGATCAATATTTATAATATTTTTTTTCCTTCTCAAAAATAACACAGTGAAACCATATACAAAACATGACAATGTATTTAGTGTTCTTCCTCTTCCTCTTGAATTTTTGCTGGTGATCCTCTTGAATCTTCGTGAAAATCTAGCCACAATCACCAGGGTTGCATTCAGTTAATCATTCTTCATCACTGTCTTCTTCTTCGTACTTTCTTTCTTTTTTTCTCTACCTCATCACTTTCTCCATTGAGCTTACGTAAGAATGTTGTAATTTGGCAGGCACAAAACAAGTAGGGAACTTATCCCAACAACCAGTAACAGAACAGTTATGACTTCGGGGGAGTATAGAACCTTCAGCTGGCGGTGATTCCTGAAAACATTCCACGTCTTTTTTGTAAACTGGACGAATCCCACACTCAATCACCTTCGAATTCGATTTTTTTGCCCCGGTACTACTTATCAAACTAAACCGAGCATGAATGCATGCAATACTACTTGTCTGCAAATAATTCAAATACCTAACAAAATTATCTGATCCATCATGTTCAAACATCTCACGAGTCGCATATGCCAGCCAAAGGTGCTCAGACTCAACAGCTGTGAAAGGAAGGATATCAAAAAAGAATGAATAGCTAGTGCTCATAACATTCATTTTACAGTACACTGACAGGATGTCATCCAATTTCTCAGGGCCTGGTGAAATCACTCCACACACTGCAATTCCCATGAATTCATCATTTAACCAATTGGAAGGCAGTCCAACTATCACAGAATCTCCATCACCTTTACAGCTGAACCACTTTGGAATTTCCCTTCCTGGAAGACGAATATGAAACAGACGAGAAAGGTTGACCTGTTGCCGTAGCATTGCATAATGATTATTAGTAGCCACATAGGCCAATGGTTTGACTTCAGCATTTAACCAATTGGAAGGCAGTCCAACTATCACACAATATCCAACACCTCTAAGACCTCTACGTCCGAGCCGCTTTGGCTGACAAGAAAGGTTGACCTGTTTCTGTTGCATTGCATCAAGATTATTAGTATCCACATAGACCAATGGTTTGAATTCATCATTTACCCAATTGGAAGGCAGTCCAACTATCACAGAATCTCCATCAACTTTATAGCTGAACCACTTTGGAATATAAAACAGAGGAGAAAGGTTGACCTGTTGCTGTAGCATTGCATCATGATTATTAGTATCCACATAGACCAATGGTTTGAAATGGAGATGGAAGAATAATAGTTGATTTCGTTAAAATAAACAGGGTAAGGCATCAAGCAACTTTCTTTTATGATTTTTTTAAGATAAATAAAATATTTCAATTATTATTCATTGTTATCATGTCAATGTTAATAATTTTCCAAATTATCAGGCAATTTATATGTTTTATATTTCTATTTTATTATGTTGATTCAAATCATTTAAAGTTTTCACATCTTATGTTACCATATATTTTTTAGTTCCATATATCTATATAAATATGGTTCTTGATGTATTTATAATAGGCAGTTCAATATAATAAAATACTTTTTCATATTATTTTACAAACACTATCTAGTGAAGTTTTCAATGAAATTTAGAATCAAAATAACTTGACTACAATTAGCACAAAAAATGGAACTTTCTTTTTAAAATCTAAGCATAAAATGTGTGAGCTAGGTGCAAAGCAAACAGTAATAAACTCTGTCTGAATCCTCAAGAAAACAAAAGCTCTAAACCTTTGATGTGTAAGATTTACATGATCTATTTTAAGGGCTCTAAAGAGAGAAAGAGTGACAAACCTGAATGTACTGTTTCAGTAACATAACTGCCAAACTGTTTTCCTGACCTTGATCCTCAAGTAATTTGGAGCAGTTGACAAAATGCAATGAAGTGGCTTCAGAAGTTAAATGTTTTAGCATATTCGATACATCTTCCAAGGAAGTACAATCATCAGCCCCTACAAAAGTTGTTTTTGGTGGAAGCTCTGGAATTGACTTCAGCATTTGGCATTTCTCTAAGCATAAAATTTCCAGTTTAGAAAGTTGATTTATACTTTTAGGTAGGCTGACAAAATTGTTGTTGCTCAACTTTAACTCTGCTAAGGAGCATAAGGAGCCAAGATCATCAGGAAGTGCTCCTTCCAAAAGGTTGCAGTCACTAAAGTCCAATATTTTTAAACTGAATAAACCTATGAGAGAAGGCAACACCAAACACATGGAGCTGGGAATTTTTCTTGGCAACCACAATGAAGATATCCAATTTGGGGGTGCTTGTCTACAATCACGTAAAGACAAAGTTTTAAGGTTCGTCAACCGTGCAATGGAATCTGGTACTTGTTTTATTGCAGTCCCACTGGCATCTAGCTCCTCCAAACACTGAAGTTCCCCCAAGTTTTGAGGAAGTTCGTCTAGTTTTGAGCAGCCATGGAGATTAAGAATCTTGAGCGATTTCAGACCAGATACTTTGCTCGGAAAACTCTTAAGGTTCTTGCAGCCTTTCAAATTCAATATAGTAAGTCTTTCGAGAGATCCAACTGTCTCGTGCACTTTACACAATCTTGAACAATCTTCAAGATCCAACTTCTCAAGATTTGGAACCCCTTTAAAGTCTGGGGTTTCGATAAGGTAGTGAGAGTGACTGAGCTTGATGGTTTTCAACTTGAGAAAAACCTATTAGCAACAAAAGTTAGATTAATTAAACCAATCGCTTCCATGAACCTTGTTAAAGATTGTTATAAAATTAAGATATGTGTAGTACCTTCATGCCCTTCCAAAGATATTTCATCCGGCTATGACAAAGGTTGAGTTCAAAAAGGTTCAGTGGCTGGAAATTTAATGGCAAAGAACTCGAAGGGTATTCGGTCCATGTGAGAAATCGCAATTCATCTGAAAGGTATTGCAGTTCTTCTGAAAGGTCAACATTGCTGATTTTGAGCAGCCTTAGATTTCTCATGTTTGAAAAGGATTTGCCATCCACATGGGTAAGTCGCTGTTCAGACTTATTAAGCATTATACCTTTCACTTCATGTGTGCCCTAATAAATAAGAAACAAGAGTGCAATATGTGAGTATAGTATATAGAAATGTTAATAAAAAAGAGTGTGATATGTGAATATAATATTTATATCAGTTTATGTTCTCAATTAAAAAAAAATACTATACCCTATTTTTTGTCAACACGTGATGGACATCTTCAAACAGCCATAATCTACTCCATTTGCCACGATCATCAGGATGTTGCTCACGAACAATTTTCCAACCCATTTCTTGCAGTAAATCATGCATATCAATTACCCCAAATTCATTGTTTGAAATTGTTATAAGGGATCTATCAGCGAGAACCCTTATTCCAATAATTGAATCAAAATCACAACTATCTAGTATTTCCGTGACTCGACCTTTGTTCATCCCTTTGAAGAAACATGCAATATCTAAAAACATTTTCTTCTCTGTTTCCTCAAGTCCGTCATAACTTATTCGAAGTGTATCAAAAATATCTTTTTGGGAAACTCGTCTCAGTCTATTCAAGACACTTTTCCATTCTTCGACAGTTCTACCACATAGATAGAATCCTAAAACTTGAATAGCTAATGGAAGCCCTTTTGCATAATCTATGATTTTCATTGAGAGGTCAGCAAAATCAACTGGGGGTTGTTTGTTTTTGAATGCTTTCATATGAAAGAGTTGGAGAGCATCATGATCTTCCAATCCTTTAACCTCATATATACTACTAATTTCATGGCTAGTAAGCACATGTTTATGTCTAGTAGTAAGAATGATTCTACTCCCAGGACCAAACCAATTAGGCTTTCCAGCTAACTTTTCTAATTGTTCCAATTGATTATCAACATCATCAAGGACTACAAAAACCCTTTTACAACATAACCGCCTTCTAATGTAATTAATTCCTCCAAGATCATTACATATATTCAAATTTTTTTCATTTAAGATATCAGAAAGAAGTTCATTTTGCAAGAAAACAACACCTTTTTCTTTTGACACTTCTCTGACATTTTTAAGAAAGCATTTACCTTCATATTGATATGAAAGCATTTCAAAAACAACTTTAGCAATGGTAGATTTACCTACTCCCCCCATTCCCCAAATGCCAATGAAGCGAATATCATCCTTCTCAGGTTTTAAAAGCTCATAAATTTTCTCTACATGAGAATTCATACCAACAAGGTCCCTTGTAACATTCTCAAATGTCCCATTCAAACTTCCAAAAATTCTGAAGACGATCTTTTTAATCAATTTTGCTTCAGACCTGAGAGGAAGAACAATAATTATCTAAAACCAAACAAGAAATATTAATTTGTTAATTTAAAATCATTGATCTCAGTACTGTTTCTTTATAGTTTAATCATTTACTCATGAATATCTGTGATTAGTATGTCTTATGTCTATCTCTGGCATAAGATTAAAAAGTAAAAAAAATAATAATAATAAACAAATAAAATCTGAAATTAGAAGGTTGAAAAAACTTGACTGAAATCTGAGCAAGATGTATTTGCACACCTTATTCCAAAACTGCCATCAAACAATCACTAAAACAATATTATATTAAATTGAAACAATATGGTCTCCCTATTACAAAAGAACTGAAGATCAAGGATGGCATCGTTAGTTTACTAAATTATTAACTAAATTTAAAAATTATAAATAGTTAGATAAATTATTTATTCTAAATAGAAAATATATAAAACAGTTAATCAAATGGGTAGATCTTTCCGGACTTTATAAATAAATAAATAAAAACAACAAATGGTGTAAAAATTATGAAAAATATAGGAATTCAAAGCTAAGAAAACCAATAAATCCAAGTAGAATTAATGGTACCCGTCCTGTAAATGCCATCCAGCTAGATTGTCAACTTGTATGAGTGCTGATCTCCACCTTTCCACCTTCTCCATATTATCCCTACAATCTTGTTCATGTTTATCAAAAGCTGTCTTGAAATCTCCACTCTGTTTCCGTACATCTGATGGATCTACATCATAAAATATCGGCAAAACAGTATGTATCTTTGTGTCCATGCACTCAACAATCTTTGCAAGCTCCTCCAAACAACATGATGAAGAAGCATAGTTTTTCGATAAAATAATGACTGAAAACCTCGAACTTTCAATGGCTTCCAGGAGTTCTGGTGAGATCTCCTTCCCTCTCTCAAGTCTTTCATCATCCCTAAACGTGTAGATTCCTTTCTGATACAAAGCAGCATAGAGATGATCAGTGAAGTTGTTGCGAGTATCTTCACCTCTAAAGCTCAAGAACACGTCGTATTTCCATTGACTGTTGCTACAAGAAGAAGAAGACAGAGACAATTTCTGTCCCTTGGAAGACGATGATGGAAAATCAAGAGCTCGCTTGTTTCCGGACATAATGACTTTTAGAGAACCTTACACTCTCGGAAGAAAACCAAATGCAGATTTGAAACCTTAAAAAGCAAAGACAATGTTTTTAAGATTTTAATGGGAAGACAGACAACACAAAATTTCTCAGAAATTTCCACAGGCTGCAACTGCAATTTCCAGGAAATTTCTTGTTTGAAGAAAAAAATCTTGAAGTCAAAAAGTTACTGAGTTTGTATTAGCTGTATGCCACACTTTGTCCCATCGACATTGACTCGACTGGCGAACTTTCAAGGACATGTAACATTATTGCTGGGGCCGGTGGCCGGTGGGCGACTGCACTCTGCAGCTCGTCAGACGATAAGTGGCGTACTTTTTTTTCTTTTCTTTTTTTTTTAAATTTTATGAAGGCCATCTATTTTTATCAAAAATATATATTATTTTTTTAATTTTTAATTATCTAAAATAATAAATACGAAAATAATTTTAATAAATTTTTAATTATTTTATTTAATTATTAAATTTTATTAAATATCTTACTTGTTAGTTAAAACTTCACAAATCCTCCTAACTCATTAAGGTTTAAACCTTAATATTATAAATATTGTTCCACAATTATTTCTAAAACTGAATTAAATGTAGAAATGCCTCTTCTAATATTGAGAGTAGACTTTTTCTGATTTAGATCTGAAATATATAGACTGCATTATAGAGTTTAATCTTAGTAAATTCTAATAACCCTTAATTCATATATTAAATTTAAATTTATAATAATTTAATGGTCATATAAATTAAAAATATTTTTATATTTTTTATTTAACTAAGTATATATAAAATACATATTATAATAATATTTGTTATAAGTAGAATGATAAATATATTTTTTAATATTAATATTTTATTATTATATATAAATTAATTAATTTTAAACTTTATTTTTATTTAATTATTTAAATTTTAATTATGAATTAAATTAATATATCTTTATTTTAATTATGGTAATGGAAATAAAAAGGACAATGTTTTTCACATAAATTTCCAGGAAATTTCCTGATTGAAAAAAAAAGGGTTAATTGTAATAAAGTGCCCTGACGTTTGGCTATATTGCAATGAAATCGTGAGTTTAGCCTTAATTGCATGTTAATACCCTTAACTAACTGATTAATTGCATGTTAGTACCCTTGACCAAGTTGACCGGTATATTGACTTTGACTTTTTTGGTAAAAAGACAAAATTACCCCTGGTTAAAAAAAATTAAATAAAAATTTTAAAAATTAAAATTTTTAAAAATAGATCTCCACCGTCCATCAAGATTGATTGATGGACGGTGGAGATCCATTTTTAAAATTTTTAATTTTTTCAATTTTTTTAAATTTTTATTTAATTTATTTTTTTTAAACCAGGGGCAATTTTATCTTTTTACCAAAAAGTCAAAGTCAACATACCGGTCAACGTGGTCAAAGATACTAATATGCAATTAATGCTAAACTCACGATTTCATTGCAATATACCAAACATCAGGGTACTTTAGTGCAATTATCCCAAAAAAAAAATCTTTAGTCAAAAAGTTACTGAGTTCGTATGCCACACTTTGTCCCGTCGACATTGACTTGACTCCAGGACATATAACATTATTGCAAGACAATGCTCGGGCTGTTAGGCGACTGCAGCATACTCAATTTTTTTTTTTCTTTCATATTTTATGTATAATTTTATTTCTTATTAAGTAAAAATAGATAAAAATAATTTAAAAATTATTAAAAAAATTATTTTTAACTATATATAAAAAATAATAATTTTAGTTAATCGGAGAAAAAAATAATATAATATATTTTATTCACTCACTACTCATTACTCACTGACTGAATAATTATAAAAAAATTCTATAAAATTAAATATTATAAAAACTCTCATTAAAAATTACTAAAAAAAACTTATTTCACACTTTAAACTAAATAAAATAGAAAGATATTTTTATTTTTGCTTTCTCTTTTTTTTTTAATATTTTTTTATTAAAACTAGTTACACACATTTATTTATCTTTAACAACTTTATTATATCTATAAAATTAAAATTTGAAGGTAATTTTATAAAAAAATTTATATTTTATTTAAAATATATTATATGAATTTTTTAAGTTTTTTATTTTATATTTTATTTATATATTGTATTTAATTTATAATTGAAAAAATTTAGCTGATATTGAAATTTATTTTTATAAAATTTTAATGGTTATAGAATCTGTTAGTGAAAGATTTGCTAGATTTACTAGTGAAATATAGATTAGTGAAATATTTAGTAATAATATTAGTTACTGAAATGTTGGTTAGTGAAATATTAATTAGTGAAAAATGTAGGTTAGGAAAACGTTAGTCCAAACTGTTTTCCTGACCTTGACCCTCAAGTAATTTGGAGCAGTTCAAAAAATGCAATGCAGTGGCTCGAGAAGTTGAATGTTTTAGCACATTTGATACATCTTCCAACGTCTTTTTAAAACATTACAGATATAACATCGGTGGAGTATAGAACCTACCGCTGGCGGCAATTCCTGAAAACATTCCACGTCTTTTTTGTAAACTGGACGAATCCCACACTCAATCACCTTCGAATTCGATTTTTTTGCCTCGGTATTAATACTAAACCGAGCATGAATGCATGTCATACTACTTATCTGCAAATAATTGAAATACATACCAAACTTATCTGATCTATCATGTTCAAACTTCTCACGAGACGCATATGCCAGCCACAGGTGCTCAGACTCAACAACTGTCAAAGGACGGATATCAAAATGGGCTGAATAACAGCCGTGAAAGGTCCTCAAAACATTCATTTTACAGTACACTCTCAGGTCATACAATTTCTCAGGGCCTGGTGAAATCACTCCACACATTGCAATTCCCATGAATTCATCATTTAACCAATTGGAAGGCAGTCCAACTATCACAGAATCTCCATCACCTTTACAGCTGAACCACTTTGGAATTTCCCTTCCTGGAAGAAGGATATGATACCGACAAGAATGGTTGACCTGTTGCTTCTGTAGCATTGCATCATGATTATTAGAATCCACAGAGACCAATGGTTTGAAATGGAGATGGAAGAATAATATTAGTTGATTCCCTTAAAATAAACAGGGTAAGGCATCAAGCAACTTTCTTTTATGATTTTTTTAAAAAATAAATAAAATATTTCAATTATTATTCATTGTTATCATGTCAATGTTAATAATTTTCCAAATTATCAAGCAATTTATATGTTTCATATTTCTATTTTATTATGTTGATCGATACCATTTAAAGTTTTCACATCTTATGTTATCATATATTTTTTAGTTCCATATATCTATGAATAGGTTCTTGATGTCTTTATAATAGGCAGTTCAATATAATAAAATACTTTTTCATATTATTTTACAAACATTATCTAGTGAAGTTTTCAATGAAATTTAGAATCAAAATAACTTGACTACAATTAGCTCAAAAAATGGAACTAATTTCTTATTAAAATCTAAGCATAAAATGTGTGAGCTAGGTGCAAAGCAAACAGTAATAAACTGTGTCTGGATCCTCAAGAAAACAAAAGCTCTAAACCTTTGATGTGTAAGATTTACATGATCTATTTTAAGGGCTCTAAAGAGAGAGAGAGTGACAAACCTGAATGTACTGTTTCAGTAACATAACTGCCAAACTGTTTTCCTGACCTTGACCCTCAACTAATTTGGAGCAGTTCAAAAATTGCAATACAGTGGCTCGAGTAGTTGAATGTTTTAGCACATTCGATACATCTTCCAACGAAGTACAATCACCAGCCCGTACAAAAACTGTTTTTGGTGGAAGCTCTGGAATTGACTTCAGCATTTGGCATTTCTCTAAGCATAAAATTTTCAGTTTAGAAAGTTGATTTATACTTTCAGGTAGGCTGACAAAATTGTTGTTGCTCAACTTTAACTCTTTTAAGGAGCATAAGGAGCTAAGATCATCAGGAAGTGCTCCTTCCAAAAGGTTTCAGTCACTAAGGTCCAATATTTTTAAACTGAATAAACCTGCAAGAGAAGGCAACACCAAACACATGGAGCTGGGAATTTTTCTTGGCAACCACAATGAAGATATCCAATTTGGGGGTGCTTGTCTACAATCACGTAAAGACAAAGTTTTAAGGTTCGTCAACCGTGCAATGGAATCTGGTACTTGTTTTATTGCAGTCCCACTGGCATCTAGCTCCTCCAAACACTGAAGTTCCCCCAAGTTTTGAGGAAGTTCGTCTAGTTTTGAGCAGCCATGGAGATTAAGAATCTTGAGCGATTTCAGACCAGATACTTTGCTCGGAAAACTCTTAAGGTTCTTGCAGCCTTTCAAATTCAATATAGTAAGTCTTTCGAGAGATCCAACAGTCTCGTGCACTTTACACAATCTTGAACAATCTTCAAGATCCAACTTCTCAAGATTTGGAACCCCTTTAAAGTCTGGGGTTTCAATAAGGTAGTGAGAGTGACTGAGCTTGATGGTTTTCAACTTGAGAAAAACCTATTAGCAACAAAAGTTAGATTAATTAAACCAATCGCTTCCATGAACCTTGTTAAAGATTGTTATAAAATTAAGATATGTGTAGTACCTTCATGCTCTTCCAAAGATATTTCATCCGGCTATGACAAAGGTTGAGTTCAAAAAGGTTCAGTGGCTGGAAATTTAATGGCAAAGAACTCGAAGGGTATTCGGTCCATGTGAGAAATCGCAGTTCATCTGAAAGGTATTGCAGTTCTTCTGAAAGGTCAACATTGCTGATTTTGAGCAGCCTTAGATTTCTCATGTTTGAAAAGGATTTGCCATCCACATGGGTAAGTCGCTGTTCAGACTTATTAAGCATTATACCTTTCACATCATGTGTGCCCTAATAAATAAGAAAAAAGAGTGCAATATGTGAGTATAGTATATAGAAATGTTAATAAAAAAGAGTGTGATATGTGAATATAATATTTATATCAGTTTATGTTCTCAATTAAAAAAAAATACTATACCCTATTTTTTGTCAACACGTGATGGACATCTTCAAACAGCCATAATCTATTCCATTTGCCACGATCATCAGGATGTTGTTCACGAACAATTTTCCAACCCATTTCTTGCAGTAAATCATGCATATCAATTACCCCAAATTCATTGTTTGAAATTGTTATAAGGGATCTATCAGCGAGAACCCTTATTCCAATAATTGAATCAAAATCACAACTATCTAGTATTTCCATGACTCGACCTTTGTTCATCCCTTTGAAGAAACATGCAATATCTAAAAACATTTTCTTCTCTGTTTCCTCAAGTCCGTCATAACTTATTCGAAGTGTATCAAAAATATCTTTTTGGGAAACTCGTCTCAGTCTATTCAAGACACTTTTCCATTCTTCGACAGTTCTACCACATAGATAGAATCCTAAAACTTGAATAGCTAATGGAAGCCCTTTTGCATAATTTATGATTTTCATTGAGAGGTCAGCAAAATCAACTGGGGGTTGTTTGTTTTTGAATGCTTTCATATAAAAGAGCTGGAGAGCATCATGACCTTTCATTCCTTTAACATCATATATACTACTAATTTCATGGCTAGTAAGCACATGTTTATCTCTAGTAGTAATAATGATTCTACTCCCAGGACCAAACCAATTACGCTTTC